>JAPXFY010003500.1:0-5000 GCA_030674185.1 Monoplex corrugatus
GAGTGGGAACGAGGGAGGACTCTGGAGGGGGGGGGGGGGGACGTGGTGAAGACTTATGGAGTCATTCTGGAGGATTGATACAATAAAACAAAACAAATAAATGAATAATAAACATAATAATAAGCAAACAAACATGCATACAAACAAATAACATAAATAAATAAATTAACAATTAAAATCAAGCCACACGGACAGCATTTAATCCACACAAAAAAATTAAGTGTTTTAAACTATTAAAACAAAGCACTATAAAATTAACCAACACGAATGTGAATTATTCAGTCAATAAATCTATTAATGGCAGTGCTAGACAACAAAATCTACTATTTTCTTTAAAAGAAAGATGGAAAAATAATAACACCATTAGCACTTACTCAGCAATAACAATAGACAGCAAACCATAAAGAAAACAATAGATCAATCTCAGACAGTAAAGAAGCCACACATACGCTTTTAAACCGACTAAGACTGAAAAGCTGTGTGACTCAATCTGTGTGAGAACAGGGTCAGTGGGCTGTAGTAATTAAGGGACGTCCCCAAAGTACTACAAACAAAATATGTACTAATTAGGGGACATTTTTCAAAATTATGTAATTTATATTTTACACGCAACGGTATATTATTTTAAGCTTATTTTGTGATTTTGAGCCAGTTTTAATTTTGTGTATTTTGGGGACGTCTCCAAATTACAAGTCCCCTTTCTACTACCGTACACGTCGAATTGTCCCCTTGTCTTACCTACTACACAAGCACGTTCACATACACACGCACGCACGCAACGCACGCACGCACGCACACACACGCACGCACAACATACACACACGCACGCACAACATACACACGCACATACAACTACACTACAACACATACACACACACATACACACCCACACACATACACACGCACATACACACACATACACACCATACAACACACACAATACACACACATACACACACATACACACACATACACACACACATACACACACACAATACACATACATACACATACACACACATACACACACACACACATACACACACAACACACACACACACATACACACACACACTACACACACATACACACATACACACACATACACACACACAAACACCACACCACACATACACACACACACACATACACACACACACACATACATACACACACACATACACACACACATACACACACACATACACACACACACACATACAACACACACACACATACAACACACACACACACATACACACACACATACACAAACACACACATACACACACACACACACACCCACGTCTGTCATGTCAGTGTGAAATAATCTCTACCCACTTTCCCGTCTTTAGAGAAACACACACACACACACACACACACACACACACACACACACACACACACAAAACACACACACACACACACACACACACAACACAAAACCAAAAAAACAAAAAACAAACACACAAACACACAACACCACACACACAAAAAACACACACAAAACACACAAACACACACATACTCACCCACACATACACTCACACACACACACATACACACACACACGCACACATACACACACATACACACGCACACACACATATACACACACACATACACACACACTTACACACACTTACACAGACACACACACACACACATGCACACACACACAACACACGCACACATACACACACACGCACACATACACACACACACAACACACACATACACACACACACACACACACATACACGCAACCAACAACACGCACACACACGCACACACAAACACACACACACACCACACACACACACACACACACACACACACACCACACACACAATGTCCCTCATGTCAGTGTGAATTAATCACTACCCACCTTCTCCTCCGTTAGAGAAACAAACCAAAGCATAAAAGAGATGGAAAACCTGCTTTTCTGGGAGCAGTGACGACAGGTTTCAGACAATGACAAACGACTTCATCCGCTTAATACGAAATGCGTCTTTGAAGTGAGATAAGATACATTATCATAAACAACACCAAGCCAAACAACAATATACGAGGGTACTTTCCAGTAGGATGAGACCAAGCAACTTATACGTCAAAGACTCACCGGCAAAAGAATGATTCATTTCATCTGTTCGAAGTATTCACCTCCTGCTGCCACACACTTCTGCATTCGCTCGATCCACTAGAAATCCCGCTCTGTAGGCTTCTTTGGGTGTATGTGACAGACAGCGGAAAACCGCCGTTCCCAAGGCTGCTCGGCTCTTAAAACTTCTTCTGCCAGTGATTTCTTCAGATGTGGAAACAGGTAAAAGTCACAGAGTGCAAGGTCTGGGGAGTAAGCAGGATGTGGCAAAGTATGGATGTTCTCGGTTGCAAGGTATTCTCGTACGAGCCTTGACTTGTGAGCAGGTGCGTAATCATGAAGAATCTTGATTCCTCTCATGCCTGCAGTTGGTCAGGAAGTTGCATAAAACTTCTTGATGTCAGACAGTACTGAGTCTCTGTAGAACTTCCGGTGATGGTCTCTCCTTGTTTGCATGGTTTCTGTAGCACGATCCCTTTGTGTTGAAAAAGATGGTGTATAACACTTTCTTTTGGGAACTTTGACGACGAGCGATTTGAGGAGGCATCCCACCTATAGGAATCCAGCCTTGCTCTGTGACTTTCTCCGAGGTTCATACATGTACACCCAGGTTTCGTCACCTGTCACAATTTCATCCAGCCGCTCAGGGTCGCATTTCTTGTAAATGTTCAGCATATCTTGGCAGGAACGTAACCTACCCCCTTATTTTCTGGCGTCAAAATATCAGGGATCCATCTTGATGACACCTTCCTGTAGCCAAGCTGATTTCTTAGGATCCTCGATGCAGCGACGAGTCGAATGAATGTCGAGACAATCAGCGATCTCTTCAAGGCTGACTCTTGAATCAGCATCAACCATTGCCTTCACACTAGCCACTAACTTTTCATCGCACTTTTTGCTTTTTCGCATTTTCCCCCTGTTGTCTTCAGTGCTGGCCTGGCCACTTGCAAAATGTTTTACCCATCTGAACACAGTTGCTTTCGAAGGAGCAGAAGGTTGTCCCAAAGCTCATGTCCGCAAGTATTTCGGGTGCATTCTTTCCGAGGGCGACACATACTTTGATGTAGCTGCGATAATCCGCTGTTGAAAACGCCATTTTCTTTGCCATTTTTCAAATCAGTGTCTGACAGGGCCTTGACATACACTGTCAGAACCGTAAGACAGATCAAAGATGAATAACAAAATTTGGCACAGAATTACATCATAGACTGACGTTTCCTGTGACTTATTTTCCATTTTCTGTAATGCGTTTTCAAGCTATACAGACCTGGTCTCATTCTACTGGAAAGTACGCTCTAAAATATGTTTTAAATAAGAAAGATAAAATAGGGTAAACAAACCGAGCGAAATAGCAATGCGAAATACGTCTTTTAACACTTGGTCTCCCGCACTCTATTCATTATGCAAAAATTAACCCTTTAAACTCCGCACCCTATCCATCAGATTCCTTATTATCATCATCATCATCATCATCATCATCATTATCATTATCATTATTTTGTTATTATATTGTTGTTATTGTATTATTATTGTTATTGTTGTTATCATTGTTATTGTATTATCGTTATTATTATTATCATTATTATTATTTATTATTTCATCTATTATTATTATTACTATATTGTTATTATTATTATATTATTATTATTATTGTCCAAATTGATTATTAGCACAAGCCTTAACCCTGCACATAAACCCATGAGCTGGCCAGGTCCTACCCAGTCTATGGATTTTGTATCTTGTACAAACTTTGAGTTAGATAGTAGGCAAGAGAAAATTTGGTAATTTCAACAATAACGATATTATCCGAGTATGGATTTGATTGTGTACGGTTCAACCAGGGTGTTTGAAATATAAATGGTTTTGTGCATGTCTTTCGTGAACTATTGATCGATTGTAGATGGCATAAAGGTGGAGGGAAAGAGAGCACCAGGTAGACCCAGGGAGAAAATATTGGACGGACTTGCAGTGTGGCTGAAGACAAAGAGTGTGGAAGAGGTGCTTGAGGCAACAAGGGATAGCAACAGATGGAAGGCCATGATCGCCAACGCCATGTGGCAAGACACCTGATGATGATGATGATGATGATGAGATGGCATGGGTTGGAAACAAGTATGCAATGACATAGCAGATTTAATTTGCATATATCGTTGTTGAACTATTTGCTTGATATTCCTACTTATTTATCAGTGATCTTAATAGACATTTAAAATATAAAGTAACAAGATTAAGATTTGGTATTTCAGACATATTTCTTCATTAACACCGCTACAAGCTGATCATGTGTTCATGATCTGTTATGTCCGGTGTGTAAAAAGGAACATCATCATCATCATCATCATCATCATCATCATCATCATCATGTCGAGCTTGCTCAGCTATCCATGACACGTTTCTTCCATCCTTCTCTGTCAGACACTGCAGTAGGTTGTTCATCATACTGACAGCCCGTATCATCCATCAGTTGGTCATCCTTCTCTGTCAGACATTGCAGTAGGTTGTTCATCATACTGACAGCCCGTATCATCCATCAGTTGGCCATCCTTCTCTGTCAGACACTGCAGTAGGTAGTTCATCATACTGACAGCCCGTATCATCCATCAGTTGGCCATCCTTCTCTGTCAGACATTGCAGTAGGTAGTTCATCATACTGACAGCCCGTATCATCCATCAGTTGGTCGATGGTCTCTTTGGACGTCCTGGTCTTTGTTTGCCGTGACTGGGTCTCCATAGTAGAACATCCCCCACCAGTTCTTCTTTGCTACGCCAGCAGTGTCCCGCGAAACGCAGTCTTTGTTGACGTATTGATTTACTGATTGGTGGGATCTTACCATATAACTCTTTGTTAGTTGGATGAAAAAAGGACACACGAAATTGAAATTAATCCACTTGGCATTTA
>JAPXFY010003501.1:0-20000 GCA_030674185.1 Monoplex corrugatus
ATTTTGGAAACAATGTATGTGTGTGTGTGTGTGTGTGTGTGTGTGTGTGTGTGTGTGTGTGTGTGTGTGTGTGTGTGTGTGTGTGTGTGTGTGTGTGTGTGTGTGTGTGTGTGTGTGTGTGTGTGTGTGTGTGTGTGTGTGATGGCTGAATGTTAAGCAATATATTTAATATATCATTTTGGCTTTTCCAAACAGAAATTGGAAATGAAACAACTTACCTGTACCATGATGTAGATGTTCCAAACATATACTCTTCAACAGATTAAATTGCACATTTTATGTTTCTGAAAAATGAGCAGAAGTTGACAAATCTTGCTGACAAAATAATGATTTCCTGTTTAATCCCAACTGAATGTTTAAACAAGTGAAGTAAATGGTTTATGCTTAAAATAAAGTGGGTTGGTTTTCAGAGATGCCGCCAGGATTTCCAGCAACATCCTGTCTGAATGTTGGAGGCAGATTCACACAAAGTGCCTGGTTTGCATGGGACATTTTTTTAATTGTCTGAAGGTAATTATCAGTTTGACATTCTTTTTTTTCTGGGCAAGAAGGATATAGTTTTTTTTAAATATAATTCCAGAATAATTTGGGAAAATCCTATGAAAAATTGTCTAGGAGGCCTGCTATGCACAGAAGTAAGCTCTCAATGTATAATCTTCCTGCATGAGTTTGCACAGGTGTGAATCACACGTAGGGAAGTTATGTGCATGCATCCTCCAGTCTACCCACCTGTCATTGGGTACCTGCTGTTTTGAAAATCGGGGAAGATAAAGCAGTGATTGAGAAGAGATGGGCATCAGCCTCATAATGCTGGCCTTGAGAAAAGTGGAAGTCTGCGTTGTAGATGATGCTTTTCTGTTTCATTCCCAGCTTGACTGTTTGAAAAGGTTGAGTAAATAAATAATTTATGCTTACTTTATGTGGGGGTTGATTTTCACAGGTGGCCCTTTGACTTCCAGTCAGATCCTTCCTCAATATGAAAGATCAAAAAGTAGGCCACAATATGTGCCTATTAAGTTTGTTATGTTTGATGGTTTTGTCACATCATCGCCATGACATGAAGACCGTTATTCAGGACATCCTGGAAGGAGACTGTGGCTGATGTCAACAGAGGAAGAACTAGGTGGCAGACATCAAAGACTGGACTTAATGCCAGTATGCCTGAACTGCTTGTTGCTGCACCTCAGTGACAGATGGAGAATCCTGTCTGCTGCTGCCTCCTTTAAATCTCCCGAACGACAATGCTGGTTATGGGATTAGAAAAAATGATATTGTCATATTCACATAATTCCTGAATGTTGACAGCAGATCACTTTGTGTATAATTTGTTGTGGTTGCAGGTAGTCCTGGTACGGATGTCAACATAGGGATAAAAATCTCTGCAAAGAAACGTTGAAATTGACAGTGACGACTGTCTGCAGTCGGCTTGTTCTTGGTTTGCCAGGGATAGGAGATGATTGGGTACGGTATGTGAAGTTTTTTTCCAATTTAATGTGAAATTAGGTAGAAGCACAAGACTTTTCCAACATGTAAGGTTTGTCCTGCAGCAAGTCATGAAGGAGGGAAAGGGTTACTTTTTGCAGCTGGTGGGTAGGGTGAGGGAGTCAAAGAAGGTAGAGCCTGATAGACAGAAGCCTTAGTGGTGTGCATATAGAGTTGCAGTCTGACTGCACGTGTTCAAACCTGACTGGTTGTGTGAGCAGCCTCCAGTCCAACCAGCTTTGAAACCTGTCAGCATACAGGGTTAGGGAAGGTAAAGCACCGAGGGAGAGATGGGCATCACCCTCATAATGCTGACTTTGATTCAGCTTAAGGTCTCAACCACCTCACTCCCCTATGACCTTGGGGTTATGCACAACATTTACCTCTACATTGTAGGTAGAGTTTAGTTTCTAAGCAACTTGTTACAGTCGAATTAAATTCAAAAGTATAAACTTTTGTGTTTGGATGACACAGTAACAGTAGAGCTGTCTTCCTGTCTGACTACAGGGGTTCTATAAAGCCTCACATACTTTATCACAGGATTGATAATTGGCAACATGTAGTAACTCCATTTTTGGCTGTAAGGACACATGATGTGCTGAAGCAATTTTAGGTAACATGAAGCAATTTCTGTTTTTTTGTGTCATTAGTTATGTTTACATTTGTATTCAGGTTTGTTTCTTTAAACCCTAGTGATGAATTGGGTGAAATGATCAATGGCAAGGGCATATTCTTGGATAATGTGTGCAAATCCATTGATATGTGAACTTGATTTTCTTTCCTTTTTTTTTTTTCCTGATGTTTGTATGTTTTGAGATTGTTATAGCCCTGATATGGCTCTTTACAGCTGGGTTTTAAACAAGACTAACACTAATAGTGATGGAATGTATGTGGGTGTGAGCAAGTGTGTTCTGCTGTAGAGATTGCCAAAATTATGCTTTCCAAAGATAGATTGCCAAAATTATGCTTTCCAAAGAGCTGCTTCCCTGGTCCCACTGACTTGTCAAGAAGGCGTATTAAGTTCATCTGTAGAAATCAGTTAAGTCACTGTAAGTGTGGAAGGACATTGGTTGCTTGGATTAGATGACGCTTTTCACCCTCAGATGACACTTTTCACCCTAAGATGACACTTGTCACCCTAAGATGATACTTGTCACCCTTAGATGACACTTGTCACCCTTAGATGACACTTTTCACCCTTAGATGATATTTTTCACCCTTAGATGATATTTTTCACCCTAAGATGACACTTTTCACCCTTAGACGACACTTTTCACCCTTAGACGACACTTTTCACCCTTAGACGACACTTTTCACCCTTAGACGACGCTTTTCACCCTCAGATGACACTTTTCACCCTCAGATGACGCTTTTCACCCTCAGATGACACTTTTCACCCTCAGATGACACTTTTCACCCTTAGACGAAACTTTTCACCCTTAGACGACACTTTTCACCCTTAGACGACACTTTTCACCCTTAGATGACACTTTTCACCCTCAGATGACACTTTTCACTCATCATGACACTTTTCACCCCTCAGATGACACTTTTCACCCCTCAGATGACACTTTTCACGCCTCAGATGACACTTTTCACCCCTCAGATGACACTTTTCACGCATAGATGACACTTTTCACCATCAAAACATATTTTTCAGCTTGTCATAGTACACTGAGATCTGTGACAGGATAAACAGGTCTCTTGTATGTGTGTGTGTATAGATGTGTGTGTGTGTGTGTGTGTGTATTCAAGGGGAGCGGGTATTTAGATGAGTGTGTGCATTTAGATGTGTGTGTATGTGTGTGTGTGTGTGTGTGTGTGTGTGTGTGTGTGTGTGTGTGTGTGTGTGTGTGTGTGTGTGTGTGTGTGTGTGTGTGTGTGTGTGTGGTCATTGATTTAATGTCTATTCACTAAAGTGATTTTGGACAAAACTAAATGAATAAATAAATAAAGTCAGGATAGAGGAGGAGTAAAGAAGATACTTGAGAAAAGTCAATCTTGAGAAAAGATGAACCAGAAAACAACTGTTTCAAGAAGGGGAAGGTGCGTGTGTGTACTCAGAAGTGTGTGAGCATTCAGGTGTGCGCATGCACATACACTGCGCAAACAGTACATTAATCTGGCTGTTTGAGAATTTTCCTTGCAAGTGAGATATTGTGATCGTATTTTGTTATATACAAGACAAATTATCCGTAGATTTACAAATACGTCTATGTATTCAGTAAGACATTTCTTTTAGAATAATAGTGTATGTTGTGTTGCTGCTTTAAATAATTTTTTTACCAAATATTTTACAAGATCCAAAACAAGAGTGACTGCCCGCGCCCAAGCAAACACAAACCAGAAGAACAAGAAAACCAATGTAAGCGCGTCTCCAACAAGACAAAACAAAACAAGCGCAAATTTTCGGCCAACTAGCCTTTGTCAAGCGCGAACACACGGTCACAGACAAATCACAGACACCAAACAATGGATAATAAAAACGGGACTAAAAACTTCCCTGCCGCCTCGTCCAGTGGGTAAGAGATGGAAAAACTTCCCTGCCGCCTCGTCCAGTGGGTAAGAGATCTCCAGGCGGCAGGGAAGTTTTTAGTCCCGTTTTTATTATCCATTGTTTGGTGTCTGTGATTTGTCTGTGACCGTGTGTTCGCGCTTGACAAAGGCTAGTTGGCCGAAAATTTGCGCTTGTTTTGTTTTGTCTTGTTGGAGACGCGCTTACATTGGTTTTCTTGTTCTTCTGGTAAATATTTTACATTCTGTAACCAGTTGAGGATATTGCTGTGGACAACCAAGTCGTGTGTTAGATGTTGCATTTCTTTTAAAATAAAATTGTATATTGTGGTTATTGTTAAGTCAATTTCAGTTTGTGTGTGTCATCAACTGAGGTCACCACTTTGAGACAACAAGACTACGATCTGTGCAGGCAATGAAAACCTAGGATGAAGGATTGTTCATTCTCAAAAAGATTGCTACTTCTGCACATGCCAGCCACATCAGACAAGTCCAGCTCTGCAATATCTGAAATTTGTACAGGTCTTTTTCCTACAAGGCACCACTAACACCACACAGATACAAGTGGGAGCTGTTTCTCTTGAAGCTGACTCATCAAGGAAATGTCTCCAACTCTGCAGCCTTGGTGATCTTGACTGCTGCTTTTGCTGCGATGTCTTCTTTTTTTACTGTTATTTGTATTTTTGTGTTATTTGTTATAGCTTCCTGATTATTTATCTACATACTCCTTAATTTGTATTTATTTATTCACCTACTTACTTCTTATTCACTTACTTACATACATTCTTGCTTATTTACTTACTTACTTCCATACCTATCTATGATTCAGAAAATATTATCTTCACCCAGCTGGTAGACAGCTGAGTATTTGTGCATTGACTGGAGAGGTCTGTCATGTGATGTGTTCCTTTTTTGAAGGTAAGATACACAGATACCCATGTCATTTACATGTAACCAAGATTATTCCAGTGATAGGTGGATAAAATACCAGTATAAAATATAGACTAGGTAAAACATAGTGTAGGTAGGGCCTCAGGACCTGGCCAGCTCATGGGTTTATGTGCAGGCTTAAGGCTTGTGCCATGATCATCATACACATGGCAATGTGACATTAGTGCATTTGGAATTCATTCCGAGCATTGAGAGGTCATCTTGAGAAACTGAAACTGAATTTTGGCATCAGCTTCTATGCTTCAAATCTGCACCAAAGTGCATCTACCTTATTTTTTTCTGTGATTTTCCTTGTCAAGTTTTATGTGATATCTATTTCTGCGGGTTTGATTTTATTTTATACAGATTTTTAATCCAGCGACATTTACATTTTTCTTCATTTTTCTTGTCAATTTTCATGTAGCAATCATTTGACTTGAGTTATATTTCTGTATTCAATATTTCCAAGGGTTTGATTTGTAAGATTTTGAATCCAATTACATTTTGTTATGTTTGCCTTGTCATTTTTGTGTGTTCTGATGCTTTTTTCTTCTTCTCCCTCCCTTGATGTCCATTGGGATACTTGTGAGTTTGTGATTCAATAGATTTGCACAGTTTTGGTTAATTGCTTCAGATTGACTGGAAATAAGTTGTCTTTGTGTACATGAGTGAATATGTCAGCTGTTGAAAAAAAAAATGAGGTTCCTCAACCCCAGCCCACCTGTTCTGTCTTGCTTGCCATGAATATTGATCCTGTAGTGTTTTTGACATATTGAGTCTGTTTGTATTTTTCATTAGGACCCTCTCCCCAGGCCCCCTCTAAAATGTCCATGGATATCTGCTTTTTGTGTTTTAAGGGTTTTATATGAACATATTCAAACTTTGAAATGCCAACAGCAAATGTCCAGGGAATATAAATTTTGTGTATGCTACACATTCTGATTGACCAGTGCACAGTTGTGTGTATGTGTGTGGGACTGAGGCATGGCCAAGCAGTTCTTGGTTGTTGACTGAAAAATCTGTAACCGAAAACTAACTCAACTCAACTCAACTCAACAATTTCAATTACATTTTTGCTCCTTTCATAAATAGAACTGATACTGCATTAAAATGGTGCTAAGCAGTAAAGTATTAGAAGAGATTCTGGCATTTCGTATTGTGGTCGAACTGCGCGTGTCTAAATTAGAATCGTTTGTTTTCTATTGCCTATTCACTGATCAACTTCTGCATTGAGAGGTTGATTTACCTATTCAAAATATGTCCACATAAACTTCTCGGTTATCATCTACTTGCTCATTTGTTTGACATTTTTCATGCATTAATATTAATTGATTAAATATGTAAAAAAAACAAAAAACCCAGCTAAAATCCCTTTCAGCAAAGTATAAACATTGACTTAAATCACTCATAGTTTTGATCTAAGTGAATATCGTGCAAAATGATGTAGAATACAACAATCTGTGTGCTATGTAGAATTTTCTGATATATAATATGATGATATTTGTTATGTGGACCGCAAGATAAACACCGCTGAGCTTGCACTAAGAAACACAAATCTGGCCCCTGAGAGGCCCCAGACAGTCGATTCGCCTGCATGCTCGCGGTGCCGTCATTACGGTTCACATGCCGAGAATATAGGTGGATGAGTGTGAGTGCCATGTATGCCTTTCTCTTCTGGTCTGGTCGTGAACGGTTGGGACGGAATAAAGAGAGAAACACCAGCTCTGCCTTCCCTGGGTCTTCTTTGTCAGGCTGCCTTACCACCTGTGCTCTTCTGCTCTTCTGCCTCCTGTCCTCTTACCTGACCACCACACCATCACATATATATAGAAACTGAACATTTAGAGCAAATAGAAAGGTGACCCACTCTCTCCGTAATTATTTGTACTATGCGTCAAAACATTGGCAATTATGATCAGAGAAGATAATGACGTCACAGGCAGTATGATTACTAGCAAAGAATACAAAATCTTTCAATATGCACTTGATGCTCAGCTGATCAGTATTGGAGATAAACACATCATTTGACCTAGTTCAAAACTTTCGAAAATTAACAGGGCTTGTTTTGAACATTGACAAAAACAGAGGCAATTTGGTTAGGAAGCAAAAAAAAACATTCAATGATCACATACATGCAGCATCTGAATGTAAACTGGAACCCTCAAAGATTCAAAATATTAGGTTGTGGCTCACAGAAGATGTGAAGGGATGTGAAAAAATAAATTACGGTGAAAAAAATATCAGAAGTAAGAGCTTTATTCAAAATGTGGATAAAGACAAATATGAACTCCCCTGGATGGAGTCGCTGTGCTCAGATCACTTATTCTTTCCAAATCCATCTCCGGTTTCTGCTCTCAGATCCTCCGGATGATTTTGTCAATGATCTTCAGAAAATGCATCTTGTTTGTTTGGAATGGTGAAAGCGAATGAGTTATCAAAAATACTAACTACATAAGAAAGGCAGTTTGAACATACCAGACTTACAAACATACACTGAAGCTTTAAAACATTTCGGGCTGAAAAAAAATCATGAACACAGAACACAAATGGAAAAACTTAGCAAGTGAACTTTACCCATTTGGAAGACATTTCTAAAAACTGACCAGCTATTCTCTACATCAAGTCCATAATAAAAAAAAGCTGACCACATATCTCCTCTCCTGGCACAACTTCACTGGCTCCCTGTATCAAAGCGCATACAGTACAAACTAGACACCATGTGCTACAAAAGCCTCAATAACGCAGCCCCCGATTACCTGTCAAGCCTACTTGAGATCTATCTTCCCTCACGTACCCTCCGCTCTGCCTCCGATCCTCTGACTTTTCGCTTTCCACGCACTAAGCTCAATACCTATGGTCCACGAGCCTTCTCTGTTTCTGGTCCACTCTCCTGGAACAAACTTCCTCTCTCAGTCCGTCAGCAACCTACTTTTGTCTCCTTCAAGTCCGCTCTCAAAACTCACCTTTTCTCCTCCGCATAAAATCCTAACCCCCCTCTGCAGCCTGTCTCCGCTCGGAGGGAATCACATGGTTATAATATATAATTGTATATGCTATGCTCTCTATAATTTTCCATTGCTTTTATTCTTGCTTTTATTGCTTTTATTCTTTCTCCCCATTTATAGCCATGCGTGTGTGTGTGTGTGTATGTGTGTGTGGTGTGTGTGCGTGCGTGTGTGTGCGTGCGTGCGTGCGTGCTTGCGTGTGTGTCTGCTTCAGCGCTTAGATTTGATTTTATCAAGATTTTGCGCTATATAAATATTGTAATTATTAATAATTTGTTCTGGAAACACACCTGTAGGGCATATTATCATTTTTGCAGCCATATACATGTAGAACCAATAACGCCAGTTGATTTATTTCAGAACTTATAACATGTAACAAAAACTGTTACTGTTACTGTTACTTTTGTTTAAAGCCCAGCCGACTGCGTAGAGCCATAACAGGCTATAACCGTTTCAAAACACACAATAATTCAAAAGGGTAAAAAAGGAAAATCAATGCATTTGCGCACAAAATCTAAGGAGATGCCCATGGTGTTGACCACTCTGTCCAATTTTTCACACAGGATTTAAAAAACTGACCTTATTGTTATTTTATTGTTATTTTTGTTTCAAGCCCCGCCGACTGCGTAGAGCCATGTCAGTGCTATAACAGTTTCAAAAGAAACACAATCTTCAGCAGGAAAAGAAAATCAAGTAGGCTACACATATTGCATTCGCGCACATAATCTAAGAAATGCCCCTGGCGTTGACCACTCCATCCAACTTATCGCACAGAGATTAAAAAAAAGCACACCTGAATACAAATTGAAACATAACTAAGGAAACTCAAACATACATAAGAACGGGCCTACATTACCTAAAATTGCTTCTGCATATCTCATTTCCCGAAAGCCAAAAATGCACTTAATACATGTACCCAATTATCAATCTTAAGAGAAAGCACGACCTGCCTAACACACACAGGTGAATGGACCAGCAAGGCAGAAAACGACAGGAAGAAATGACAAAAAACAAAGTCAGAAGAAAGAAACAAAGTCAGTGACATAAAAAAAGAAACTTCTAACTCAGATTTCCAGAAGGTGGGAATATAATTTATACTGAAAGATCCCCCGGCATTCCCACGGGGATCATCACTGTTGGGAATAACATTATAAAATATAGTAGATGGAGCGTTGCATTGCACACTTTTTGAATAATGGATTTTTTTCTGACGCACCATGAATTCAACAGAAAATACACAGTGAATGTAAATGTTCTCATTTTTAATGGATGTAAGAAGTCTACTGAAGCAGACACACAGGAGACAAAGCTGAACACACCAAGTGAAAATACACATGATATTCCTGCAGCACTTAAAGCAATATGTTATGAAATATTTACAGATGATGATACACTTGCATGTGATACACTTGTTCTAAATGGTCAGAGAAGTTGGGAAGAAATATTCCATGGAAAAAAGTCATGATAAAAATCCATAAGATACAAGAAGCTTCAACTTCGAAGTTGAGCTGACATGATTACAGATACGTATTGTACATAGAATTATTGGAACTAATCATCATCATCAAGTGTCTTGCCACATGGCGTTGGCGATCATGGCTTCCATATGCATCTGTCCCTTGTTGGCCTGAACTTGCTTCGATGTCAGCTTAATATGTAATAATTAAAGGTGTGGTGTGGTTCAAATGAAAGATTTAAATACCAGCATCCTAATCGTGATCTTAGAATTTCCATCATTTATTTCATTATTTTACACATTTCCGATTACCGTCACGGCTCACTGGTCGGAAATTTGAACAGTGCCGAGCGATCGAACAACAAAATTATTGATTTCAGGAAAATGAGGGAAATTTCATCTCGAAGACATTTCTGACAAGAAATACATACTTTTCTGTTAAACCAGAATGCACAAATGGCTCATTTTCTAGCTTTTAAAATACTAGAATTTCCTGATATATTAAGAATCACTAAACCAGGGGAGGTCACTGTAATCACTGTCGTTTCTGGAGATAAGGCGTCTGCTAGTCTATGCGTTACCGGTACAATTATGTTTATTCCTTGCATGCAAGTATCTAGTATCAAACTGCATTGATATTTTAAAGTACAGTGGATAGTAATGTGTGTGTGTGCATATGTGTGTGTGTGTATGCGTGTGTGTGTGTGTAATTGTGGCTATACCGGTACTACATTAATGTAGGGACATGCAGACCCCCTCCCCCACAAAGTTTTATTTTTTGATTTGATTGATTAGATTGAGGCTTAAAGTCCAACCACACATAGTGTATGCGAGGAGTAGCAAGTAAACATTTTTGATCAAGCTTTAAGATAATGCTTAGTTTTGTTTTGTTTTTAGATAAAATAGTTTAAAACTTTCATAAAATTACAGATTAAAACCTTTTCAGGGCCACAAATAAAAACAGAGAGAGAATGACAGATCTACAAACAAAGTGATACAAAGGACAAAACATACACTGAAAACTACATACAGATATATACAGTGATTTACACTCCTGCATTAAAATAAGCTTTGAATAAAATATATAAAAGTTTTATTTCTTTTTTGGTTTGTTTTCTGCTATGTAGAGTGCGGTGAGCATATTCTGAGGCAAACTGTTCGCGATATATACATGGAATCATCATCATCATCATCATCATCATCATAATTATTATTATTATTGTTATTATTATTATTATATTGTGTTGTTGTTGTTGTTGTTATCATCATTATTATCATTATCATCATTATTAATCATTATTATATCATTATTCTCACTTGTCTCACCTGTCAGTGTCACCGGATTCGGTGTTGGCCACTGCACATTTTGACATCACCATCTTTCTTTTCTTGACTTTTGTGGACACTTTCCTGAATATTTAGGCCACTGATGTTGGTTATCTTCTCAATGTATGAGATTGGAGGTCTGCCTTTCTTCCTTTTTGCCATTGTTTTTCCTTGAAAGATGGTTGCCGTGAGGTCCGTGTTCTTGTTACGTGACACATGGCCAGTGTATTTTATTTTAGTCTTCTCTTGTTGGTGTGTGCTAGTAGTTTTCTTTTGGTACCAAGTTCTTCCAGGACACTTTCAGTAGTTCTTCTATCTGTCCATTTGACACATAGTAGTCTCCAATAAAATCACATCTCTGCTGCTTCAATTCTTCTGCATTCAGTTTTATTAGATTCCAGGCTTCACATCCATATGTAACAGAGTGCCTTGCTCTGTTACGATCTTTCCCCATTTACCTACAACGCTCAAAGGCAACACCGTGTAGCGTGCTTGCCTAGATCAAAAACGCCTTGCATTCTCTTGGCCTAATTATACTGGTATTTCACAGCCTCTGCCTATCCATAGCTATGCATTAATCATTCCAAAGATCTAACCAGTACATGACGCATATACATTGTAGATAACACACTGCTAAACAATTAGCAGATCTACAATGTGTACATGTACTCTAAAGCAGGCCTACAACAAGATTTTGTCGTCATCTCCAGTCAGTATTATGTTGTAGTTTTACAGAACGTAGAGGGGGCCGTCACTAATTTATGCTGCCTTTACTGTAGCATTATAGAACCATCGCCGTGTAATTGCCGGCGGGAACACTCAGACAATGACCGCAGGGCGCGTCTGTCTCAACCGCTCTAGGTATTTGTGGCTTGATAGCGAGCATATACCCACTCGCGAAACTGCCGGACAATGACCAGCGTTTCACTTGTGTGTACTGACGCGCTGCGTTAAAACTACACACTAAGTGTTGACTTATTAATTAGGTGAGAACAACCAATCAGACCTTGGCATCTGGTTGATTGATTAATTTGGTGAGAACAACCAATCAGACCTTGCCATCTGAAAGGTTTGAGATTTGAAAATATGACCATCATGCTCTGTTCCCAGAGTACAAATTAACAAGGCGCATCATAGCGTGTGCTTTTCCACCGCCACTCTCAGTATTACCAGAGGTGCCCTTTCCTGCCACCACTCTTGATCTCACAGCAGGTGATCATCTTCACGGCGTTACTGTAGCACTGTCTTCTTTGACTCCTTCTTACCTGTCTCCTTCCTCGTCTTCTTTTCTCAATAATAAAGAGTCAAGTAGCAAAACGAGGACTTGTCTTTTGATTGAGAGACTTCCCTTTCTGCTCTGGATTCAAAGGACCACCACAGCAATCATCACCAAACCCCTTAACCCACTCATCCATCTCACCTGGCGCTGCGATTCATCAATATCATCATAATCACCTTACCCCCCTTAACCACGCGACCTATCACACCTGGCGCTAGCGAGCAGGATCCAGATTCGGAAAGGGAACAGAAACAAGAAGACAGTGCTACAAGTATCAAGTTGCCAAACCATGTCAAACTCACAGCTCTACAAGCTACCAAAGCTGTCAGGCGACGAAGGCACCTCAGTAGTCGACAACTTTATCCAGGAGGCCAAGCTTTTTCTTCAGCTCCAGCCCCTGGATGACAAAGCAGCTGCCCTCTGGCTTATGTCATCGTTAGAGGGTCCAGCTCGTCGGGAGGTGCTATGGCAACCAACGGCAAGAGTGGACACTCCAGACAAGATGCTGAAGATCATCCAGGACAACTGGGGTGACCAGAGGGACTCCACAACTCTTGCTGCCATATTCTACAACAGGCAGCAGGGAAAGGGGGAGACTGTCATTGAGTACGCAACCCACCTACGCGTACTCTGGATGAAGGCCAACCAAGCTGAAGAGGGGACATTGTCACCAACACAGCTTTGGGACGCCTTCGTCTGTGGTCTCTCCCCAGGCGCTCTCAGGAGGGATGTCCGGCGATACATAAGAGATCATCCGGACACCACCTTCGAGGGAGCCAAGATGGAGGCCCTGCGGTGGATGAGAGAGGACAGCTGTGCAGAACACCACCTGGCACAGCTGATAGTGGCCAACTCCAGCCCAGTCATCGCCCGTATGGAGGCACAGCTGGCAGAACTCGGTGCCAGCATAGACCAAGAACTCCAGCGGCACGACACTGTGGCTGCGAACAAACCACCATGGCAACCACCTCTCCACATTAGCCAACGGCGACCGTCACCACGGCAACAGCAGCCACCAGAACACTGTCTTTGGTGTGACCGGGCCGGCCACACTGAAGACAGATGCTGGAACCGGCGCCGGTACGAGAAGAGAGGCAAGCGGCGACGGCAGGCTGCACCCAAGAGAGTTGCAAGGCGAAGTGCAAACCCTACAGTCACCCACAGACAAGCTGCAGGGCACAAGAGGAAGAAGCAGCATCCAGGCAAGTCCAAGCCTGCCAAAACTCCTTCTCCCTTGCCCCATTCTCCCTCTCTTCTTCGTCAGCCCTCCAAACCTGCTGCTGCCCCCAATCTCCGCTGTGCCAGCCAGAACCTCAGTGCGGTCAGCACCTCTAGAGCTGCCGGTGCACGTCCTGTTCCAGCTCCCCGCAGACACCGTCGATCCAGAGGCCACCCGAGCCATGATGGTCAACGACAGGACCCAGCAGCACCGGAGCAGGTGACGTCTACACCAGCAGCTGATGACGACCTGCAGGTAGGCATGTATGTTTACCTGCGGGACATGATTCCTGGTTCCAGCACAGCATGGACCAACACCTGGTCGCCGGACCTGTATTGTGTGACGGCACGCCATCCCCAGCACCGTCACATCTACACAGTCCAGTCACTGGCAGGTGGCCCTCACCAGGCCATTTCCAGAATCCACCTCCTGCCAGCACCTGGGTCCATGCCAGACATGAAGCCACCACCAGACCCGGAGTCATCTGACTCCGAAGATGAGCAGTGGCTAGTCTGCCCACAGCCACAG
This sequence comes from Monoplex corrugatus, assembly GCA_030674185.1. NCBI lineage: Eukaryota > Metazoa > Mollusca > Gastropoda > Littorinimorpha > Ranellidae > Monoplex > Monoplex corrugatus. The sequence goes on from JAPXFY010003501.1 coordinate 13,740, forward strand.
CCGAGAACAACACAGTCCCCGGTGACAACAACACCTGAGCCCGCTGTACCAGAGCAGATGACAACTCCAATCCCTCTAAGACGGTCAACAAGACTGTTGAATAGGACACTGTGAGAAGTCCTACATACAAAGGGACAATGTGAAAATATTGTTTGTCTCTTTCAGGTTCTACAGACCATAACATGGACAGATAATGTAGCCTACAACCAAAATTAACATTTTTGTAGGCCTATGTGTTTAAATTGATAATCTGCCAAAGCTATGAACATTATATTTAGGTATTATTCTTTTCACTTAGCATGTAATAAGCATGCCATTGAAAACCTGGATTGTCACATTAATGTGATGCTTTTGATATTTACATGTAGTTTTATACATTTGTCATTTTGTTTCCTGCAATGAATGTTTTGATGCATAGGTATGGCAAAGAGGCTTTAGTGAACTTATCAAATGCTACTTTCTTTAACTTATTATGTTAAGGCATTTGCCATTTCAGTGTTCCGTACTGTCAAGTACGATGACCAATTCAGAGTCCTAACTTGACCAAACAGTGTAACTGTCCTTTCGGAACTTAAATCACAACTCTCCAGTTTGCCCATGCATGCCCTAGCTAATATGCAAGTGGATTCCATACTCCACCATATTCATAGCATTTCTCAATTTTATGAATTCTTGAGGTGGCCCTGAAATTTCAGCCCTCAAGAATTTACCCAATGTTCGCGCACCATCGCGGACGATGGTTTTCAAATTGGTGGGGGGAGGTGTAACAGAGCCTTATTGGTGGGGGGAGGTGTAACAGAGTGCCTTGCTCTGTTACGATCTTTCCCCATTTACCTACAACGCTCAAAGGCAACACCGTGTAGCGTGCTTGCCTAGATCAAAAACGCCTTGCATTCTCTTGGCCTAATTATACTGGTATTTCACAGCCTCTGCCTATCCATAGCTATGCATTAATCATTCCAAAGATCTAACCAGTACATGACGCATATACATTGTAGATAACACACTGCTAAACAATTAGCAGATCTACAATGTGTACATGTACTCTAAAGCAGGCCTACAACAAGATTTTGTCGTCATCTCCAGTCAGTATTATGTTGTAGTTTTACAGAACGTAGAGGGGGCCGTCACTAATTTATGCTGCCTTTACTGTAGCATTATAGAACCATCGCCGTGTAATTGCCGGCGGGAACACTCAGACAATGACCGCAGGGCGCGTCTGTCTCAACCGCTCTAGGTATTTGTGGCTTGATAGCGAGCATATACCCACTCGCGAAACTGCCGGACAATGACCAGCGTTTCACTTGTGTGTACTGACGCGCTGCGTTAAAACTACACACTAAGTGTTGACTTATTAATTAGATGAGAACAACCAATCAGACCTTGGCATCTGGTTGATTGATTAATTTGGTGAGAACAACCAATCAGACCTTGCCATCTGAAAGGTTTGAGATTTGAAAATATGACCATCATGCTCTGTTCCCAGAGTACAAATTAACAAGGCGCATCATAGCGTGTGCTTTTCCACCGCCACTCTCAGTATTACCAGAGGTGCCCTTTCCTGCCACCACTCTTGATCTCACAGCAGGTGATCATCTTCACGGCGTTACTGTAGCACTGTCTTCTTTGACTCCTTCTTACCTGTCTCCTTCCTCGTCTTCTTTTCTCAATAATAAAGAGTCAAGTAGCAAAACGAGGACTTGTCTTTTGATTGAGAGACTTCCCTTTCTGCTCTGGATTCAAAGGACCACCACAGCAATCATCACCAAACCCCTTAACCCACTCATCCATCTCACCTGGCGCTGCGATTCATCAATATCATCATAATCACCTTACCCCCCCTTAACCACGCGACCTATCACACATAAATCATGACTGGCCAGATAAAACATTTTAAATGTCTAACACAGACACACAGACACACACACACACACACACACACACACACACACACACACACACACACACACATATATATATATATATATATATACACACACACACTCATATATCATACACACATATAACACACTCACATTGGTCACACAGAAAGGCACACACACTCACACTGACATCACATACCCTTTCACACAAACAACACACACACTCATGCGTGCAAGCATGACCACACACACAACACACACATTGGGTCACACACACACACACACACACACACACACACACACACACACACACACACACACACACACACAGTCACATACATGATACATGAATGGATAAGGGTTGTGGAAGATAATCTGTGAGATTGCACAAGAGGCAGGTTAGTGTAGGTTGTGTGAAAGAAATGAGTACATGATGTGTGCATTTTCTATCAACATGAGTACTGGGCATGTGCTTGGCTTAAGTTACATTATGTGTATTATGTTACGTTAGAACAAAACAAAAAATAAGAAAGAAAGAAAAGAAATGCGATGTTTGTTCCAGAGAGCGGATGAGAAGAAAGGAACACAACGAAGAGAAGAAAAAAAAGTTGCCAACAGCACCCGGTGTTCCCAGGCGGTCACCCATCCAAGTACTAACCGGGCCCGACGTTGCTTAACTTCGGTGATCGGACGAGAACCGGTGTTTTCAACGTGGTGTGGCCGTTGGCGGTACTTATACTGAAATTAAGATAATTATACGTGTGAATCCATTTGAACTACAGTTTCGCTATGTTTGCGGTTTGGGTTCTTTTTGTCAAGTTTGGTTTTGGCCTGTAGTTCCTAAGTTTGTTAATTTTTTAGTGTACGACTTGTAACAGTAGCCATGGATAAAGGTTTGGGGTACAACAGCAAGTTTTCATCCATGTTGACGCCGATTACTTGATTTTGATTTGTTTCAGAAACCATGACTGGCATATTTCAGCATTTGTCATTTCAGTTCATTTATCTGTTTGTTCGACAGTCAGGTAGGTAAGCTATGAACAGTAAGTAGGCCTACACCGTTCAAGGAGAGTGCCACACTTTAGGATAATGGGAAATAACTCTCCGCTCGGAAATGAACTTCGTGGTACCAACAGTTTCTTCCCTTCGATGCACTTTTGCAAACGAAAGGCATAAGCGTGTTGCATTTTGGCTCTGCCCATGTGTGTGTGTTTGTGTGTGTGTGTGTGTGTGTGTGTGTGTGTGTGTGTGTGTGTGTGTGTGTGTGTGTGTGTGTAGATATATACATATATATATATGTGTGTGTGTGTGTGTGTGTGTGTGTGTGTGTATTCATAGACGCGCAATGTATAGATCTATATGGTCGACTATCATGGTCGGTAAGTCCAACCTAGCACTTTATTTGTGTACCCTCATGTGGGATCTCCATGTTTGTGAGGGGGGGGGGGGTTGGTGCTAGGTGCCATGCGCATACGGAAGATGCTGTTGTTTGTGCAGAGCCTCAGCAACTCTCCACCTGCCTCCACAAGTCCAGGGCAAACCGAAGAAAGACAGCTGTTCTCATAGGAGAAACACACGGCTGAACAGTAGATGGCAAGTCGCAGCATATGGCCAGAACCACAAGCAGTGCTCTGTGGCAATGCCCTTTAAGCAGTATGCGGGTGCAGGATTTTCTGTGTGGGTTTACTCCCATAGCCTTTCCCCACCCAAGGGGTAACCCACAAGGCAGCGGAGACAGGCCCAGGTCGTACAGTCTACTGTCATACTGCAGCGGAGACTTTGCTCTGATCTGACAATGTATATGTATAATTATGTATATATCTGTGTGTGTGGGTGTCCACGCTTATATATACACATATATATGTATGTATATATATGAGAGTGTGTGTGTGTGTGTGTGTGTGTGTGTGTGTGTGTGTGTGTGTGTGTGTGTGTGTGTGTGTGTGTGTGTGACCTTGACCTTTAAATGAAGTGAACAGAATGACAGAGTGGACTAGTTTACCAGCGGCATTGCATCAAGATATACCAGACCAACTGTCCAATAAACATTGGACCGATCCTGTCCATACTCAAGTATTTGCCACCACATATGAAAGGGAATTTCTAAACTAATTTGGGTAAAAATCCTTTTACAGACACTAGATATCCTTTTATTCCCACACAAACTGATACTGCCACTCTCTCTCTCACACACACACACACACACACACACACACACACACACCACACACACACACAACACACACACACACACACACACACACACACACACACACACACACAGACATATACATATATATATATATATATATATGGACATGTATGCATATATGTATACGTAACACATGTAATATAGTGTCAATGATTATATATATGTGACCTCCCACCACCAATTCAGTCTTAACTTGCAGTCATTCGAACAGCACCAGGAGCTGAAAAGGTGACTGAGGGTCTATCTGGGGTGTTTTGACCTTTTCTCAAAATGTATTTCTCTGGACTATAATCTATACCCCACAGAATTTTTTTCTTTGGAAAAAATATTATTAATTTAAAATCGTATTTTAATGCACCGATTGCAGCAGAAATAATTCAATTTCCTACCAAAAGTACCTATTTTTGTCTCTTATTATGGACCATAGCCTATACAGTACCACATGTAATATACTGACATAAAGCTCTTTGGTACACCTTTCAGATAATGACAGCTAAAATTAGAAAGAAACCAGGTCAAAGCCACCAAATAAAAGATTTAAGGAGAATGTGTAGGAGAGTACATAAAAACTGTAAGAGGTCATTTTCTCAAAATGACCATCATAAAACATACATAACTTCTACATTCTTTTTTAGTACAAGCTTTATTCAGGTACCAAAATAATTAGCAGAATGTACACTTTCCAGTGATATGTACATCTCAAAATACCCAAAATGCTAGTTAAGACTGATTTCATGCTGGCAGGGTACATATACATACACATATAATTATATACAGGTCCAGAAAAACATGATTAACGCTTTCAAGATAGAAAACATTCGAATTCATTAGTTAGGAATCAACTTAAGCAACAGAATGATTCAACCCACTTGGGAAAATGAGGGTGGCCCTGAAAAGGGCCTTTGTTTTGTGTGGAGCGTTCAGTCAACCGTTTTAAGCTTTGCCACCAGCTGCCTTGGACTGGGACTTCTTGGGAAGAAGCACAGCCTGGATGTTGGGCAGCACACCACCCTGGGCGATGGTGACACCAGACAGAAGTTTGTTCAACTCCTCGTCGTTGCGGATGGCCAACTGAAGATGACGGGGGATGATTCTCGTCTTCTTGTTGTCGCGGGCAGCGTTGCCTGCCAACTCCAACACCTCAGCAGCCAGGTACTCGAGCACGGCCGCCAGGTACACGGGAGCTCCGGCACCCACACGCTCGGCGTAGTTGCCCTTGCGCAGCAGTCGATGGATTCGACCAACGGGGAACTGAAGTCCTGCACGGGAAGAGCGAGATTTGCTCTTTCCCTTGACTTTTCCTCCTTTACCACGGCCAGACATGATGGACGAAACGAATAGTGTGTACTACAGCAAACTGTTTGAAATGCAGAGAACATTCAACGATGAATTCCACAGGCCTTCCCCAGTATATGGACTTCTCCCTTTTCTCGTCACAAACACACCGCTGGCTACGAGACGGACCAATGGGAACGGCGCCGTGATCTACTCGCTACCACTAAACCGTGACGTTAGTATATAACAAAAATTCCCCCATGTGTCAGCATACTTGCAGGTTTAGTACAAGGAAGTAATCATGCCTCCCAAAGTGAGTGCTAAGGGCGCCAAAAAGGCTGGCAAAGTCAAAGCCGTTCGTTCCGGCGACAAGAAGCGCAAGAAGAAAAGGAAGGAAAGCTATGCCATCTACATCTACAAGGTGCTGAAGCAAGTGCACCCTGATACTGGCATCAGCAGCAAGGCCATGTCTATCATGAACAGCTTTGTCAACGATATCTTCGAGAGAATCGCCGCTGAAGCGTCAAGACTGGCCCACTACAACAAGCGTTCCACCATCACCAGCCGAGAGATCCAAACGGCCGTGCGTCTGCTGCTGCCAGGTGAACTGGCCAAGCACGCCGTCAGCGAGGGTACCAAGGCTGTGACCAAGTACACGAGTAGCAAGTAAAGTGCTTTGCCACCCATCACGCCCACATCAAAAGGCCCTTTTCAGGGCCACCCACTTTTCCCAAGCGAGATTGCTTCTTCTGGTTGCCCAAGTTGATTGAAAACTTAGAACATACGTTCCTTTGGCCCATATGGATACTATCCAGTTAATTTTAGCAGAGAAGTAATTTTGTGTGCACACATTTCGTTTTACCTCACAATTTTAACACAAAGAAAACTGCA
>JAPXFY010003502.1:0-21523 GCA_030674185.1 Monoplex corrugatus
CTCAGTCCTAGATGAAACTCTGTAGCATCATGGTTGTCATCCTTATTGTCATCGGTATCGTTATCTCCTTGTAAAAACTGTTTCTGTGGCCATTGGGGTGGCGTAGAGAATAGGTAATAAACAAAGATGAGCATGGTTTCCCGAAGTGTGATTTTCCTAAAAAAAAATAAAAAAAATAATAATCAAACAAGCCACAACCAAAATATTATCAGAAAAAAACAGCAACAACAACAATGATGATGACAAACTCAACAAAAAATGTTGTAACTCGTGGCAATGTTGGTCTTGCAGACAACAACACCTGTCCATCCACTCACTTCCGTTGCCCAACAGGGAGGTGTATTCCATGGCATTGGCGGTGTAACTCTGACAACGACTGCGGCGATATGTCTGATGAACACAATTGTCGTGAGTAGAAGTGTTCTTTGATTATCCCCCTGTTGATCCACGTAGTTGTCGTGAGTGAAAGTGTTCTTTGAATATTTCCCTGTTGACCAACACAATTATCGTGAGTAGAAATGCTCTTTGATTATCTCCCTATTGACCCACACAATTGTCGTGAATAGAAGTGTTTTTTGATTATCTAGCTGTTTACCCACTCGATTGTCGTAAGTAGAAGTGTTCTTTAATTATCTCCATGTTGACCCACGTAATTGACGTGAGTAGATGTGTTCTTTGATTATCTAGCTGTTTACCCACTCGATTGTCATGAGTAGAAGTGCTCTTTAATTATCTCCCTGTTGACCCACGTAATTGACGTGAGTAGAAGTGTTCTTTGATTATCTCCCTGTTCACTCACGTAATTGTCGTGTGAGTTTGTGTTTTATTGTGTGTTTGTGGGTCTGTGTGTATGTGCGTGTGTGCATTGTATGATTCATTCTTTTGATTATATTCAGTCTTTTCACTATAGGTGATTTGTGTATGGTATGATTGTGTGTCTCTGCGTGCGTGTTATGTTTGTGTTTGTGTATGTGTTTGTGTTTTTCTGTCTGTGTTTGTGTATGCGTCTGTGTGTGTGTGTGCGTGTTTATGTGTGTGTGTGTGTATGTGTGTTTGTGAGTGTGTGTGTGTATGTGTGTGTGTATGTATGTATGTGTGTGTGCGTGTGTGTGTGTGTGTGTGTGTGTGTGTGTGTGTGTGTGTGTGTGTGTGTGTGTGTGTGTCATTGTGTTTTTGTGTGTGTATGTGGGTCTGTGAGTGTTTGTGTGTGCGTGCGTGTGTGTGTGTGTGTGTGTGTGTGTGTGTGTGTGTGTGTGTGTGTGTGTTTGTGTTTGTGTGTGACTGTGAGTGTTTGTTTGTTTGTTTGTGTGTGTGTGTATGTGTGTGTGTGTGTGTGTGTGTGTGTGTGTGTATGTTCCAGTGAGAGAATGTGGAGAGAGACAGGAAGAGAATGATTGTTTTATCATTACATTCCCAAAGTAAAGACAGTGACACAGTACAACACTGTTTGATCTATCAGCTGTGCTGTACTGGTTAGCGTAGTGGAATACCATCTGGAACTTTGTGGGTTGGAATGCCCATCAATCTTTTCAAAATGCTTATGGGATTTTTTGCTCCAACCTGCTTCTACGCAGACAGTTGAGTCTGCTATGCGCTCTTTGGCAAGACTGCCACACATAGTCTAGTCTAATCCACTGCACAGATCCATCATTAATAATAATAATAATAATAATTACAATATTTATATAGCGCAAAATCTCGACAAAATCAAATCTAAGCGCTGAAACAGACACACACGCACGCACGCACGCACGTACGCACGCACACACACGCGCGCACACACACACACACACACACACACACACACACACACACACACACAAAACACACACACCACACACGCATGGCTATAAATGGGGAGAAAGAATAAAAGCAATAAAAGCAAGAATAAAACCAATGGAAAACCACAGAGAGCATATCATATACAATTATATATTATAACAAAGTGATTTCCCTCCGAGCGGAGACAGGCTGCAGAGGGGGGTTGAGTGAGGTTAGGATTTTATGCAGAGGAGAAAAGGTGAGTTTTGAGAGCGGACTTGAAGGAGACAAAAGTAGGTTGCTGACGGACTGAGAGAGGAAGTTTGTTCCAGGAGAGTGAACCAGAAACAGAGAAGGCTCGTGGACCATAGGTATTGAGCTTAGTGCGTGGAAAGCGAAAAGTCATGGTGTTGTTCAAATCACCTAACTAAGACTACAGGGTTCTGTATCTCACGGGCCTAACAGATGTCAAGATATGTTGTGACACGAAGCATAGAGTATAGCCCTGTCACGCAGTCTCAGTCCTACATGGAACTCCATAGCGTCATAATTGTCATGCTTACAGTCTTCGGTAGTGTTATCTGATTGTAAAAACTGTTTCTGTGGCCATTGAAGTGGTGTAAAAAATAGGGGAAAACAAGGATGAGCATGATGGAAATCTCCTGAAGTGTCATTTTTCTAACACAAACAAACGAACAAACAAACAAACAAACAAGCAACAACCAAAATATTACCAGAAAAACAGCAACAACAACAATGATGATGACAAACTCAAAAAAAATGTTGTAACTCGTGGCAATGTTGGTCTTGCAGTCAATAACACCTGTCCGTACATTCACTTCCGTTTCTCCAACAGGGAAGACAGGGAGGTGTATTCCATGGTCTTGGCTGTGTAACTCTGACAACGACTGCGGCGATATGTCTGATGAACACAATAGTCATGAGTAGAAGTGTTCTTTGATTATCTCACTGCTGATGCACGTAGTTGTGAGTGAAAGTGTTCTTTGATTATCTCCCTATTGACCCACACAATTGACGTGAGTAGAAGTGTTCTTTAATTATCTCCTTGTTGACCCACGTAGTTGTCTTGAGTGAAAGTGTTATTTGATTATCTCCCTGTTGACCCATGCAATTGTCGTGAGTAGAAGTGCTCTTTGATTATCTTCCAATTGACCCACACAGTTGTCATGAATAGAAGTGTTTTTTGATTATCTAGCTGTTTACCCACTCGATTGTCGTGAGTAGAAGTGTTCTTTAATTATCTCCCTGTTGTTATACGTAATTGACGTGAGTAGAAGTGTTCTTTGATTATCTCCCTGTTCACTCACGTAATTGTCGTGAGTAGAAATGTTTTTTTGATTATCTCCCGAACCCACGCAGTTTTCGTGAGTAGAAGCATTCTTTGATTATCTCCCTGTTGACCTATGTAGTTGTCATGAGTAGAAGTGTTCTTTGATAATCTCCCTGTTGACCCACGCAAGTGTTGTGATTACAAGTGTTCTTTGATTATCTAGCTGTTTACCCACTCGATTGTTGTGATTACAAGTGTTCTTTGATTATCGCACTGTTGACCCCGCAGTTTTTTTGTTAGTAGAAGCATTTTTTTTATTATCTCCCTGTAACCCAAGCTGATGTGGTGAGTAGACATTTTTTGATTATCTCTATTTTGACTGACGCACTTGCATTGGTAAAAGTGCTCTTTGATTATCTCCTTGTTGATCCACACAAATGTTGTGAGTAGAAGCGTTCTTTGATCATCTCCCTGTTGACGCATGCAGTTGTCCTGAGAACAAGTGTTCTTTGATTTTCTCCTTCTTGACCACGCAATTGTCGGGAGTATAAGTGATCTTTGATTATCTCCCTGTGTTTGTGTGTGTTGTGTGTGTATGTGTGTGTGTGTGTGTGTGTGTGTGTGTGTGTGTGGTGTGTGTGTGTTGTGTGTGTGTGTGTAGTGTGTGTGTGTGTGTGTGTGTGTGTTTGTGTTTTGTTGTGTGTTATGTTTTTGTTTTGTGTGTGTATGTGTGTGTTTTGTGTATGTGTGTATGTCTTGTGTGTTTCCTCTGTGTGTGTGTGTGTGTGTGTGTGTGTGTGTGTGTGGTGTGTCCGTTAGTGTGTGTATGTGTGTGTTTTGCTCAAATCACCTAACTGAGACCACAGGTGTCCGTATCTCACTGACCTGACTGGTGCCAAGATATGCTGTGACATTTAGCATAGATTACAGCACTGTCACGCAGTCTCAGTCCTAGATGAAACTCTGTAGCATCATGGTTGTCATCCTTATTGTCATCGGTATCGTTATCTCCTTGTAAAAACTGTTTCTGTGGCCATTGGGGTGGCGTAGAGAATAGGTAATAAACAAAGATGAGCATGGTTTCCCGAAGTGTGATTTTCCTAAAAAAAAATAAAAAATATAATAATCAAACAAGCCACAACCAAAATATTATCAGAAAAAAACAGCAACAACAACAATGATGATGACAAACTCAACAAAAAATGTTGTAACTCGTGGCAATGTTGGTCTTGCAGACAACAACACCTGTCCATCCACTCACTTCCATTGCCCAACAGGGAGGTGTATTCCATGGCATTGGCGGTGTAACTCTGACAACGACTGCGGCGATATGTCTGATGAACACAATTGTCGTGAGTAGAAGTGTTCTTTGATTATCCCCCTGTTGATCCACGTAGTTGTCGTGAGTGAAAGTGTTCTTTGAATATTTCCCTGTTGACCAACACAATTATCGTGAGTAGTAATGCTCTTTGATTATCTCCCTATTGACCCACACAATTGTCATGAATAGAAGTGTTTTTTGATTATCTAGCTGTTTACCCACTCGATTGTCGTAAGTAGAAGTGTTCTTTAATTATCTCCATGTTGACCCACGTAATTGACGTGAGTAGATGTGTTCTTTGATTATCTCCATGTTCACTCACGTAATTGTCGACAGTAGAAATGTTTTTTGATTATCTCCCGAACCCACGCAGTTTTCGTGAGTAGAAGCCTTCTTTGATCATTGCCCTGTTGACCATTGTAGTTGTCGTGAGTAGAAGTGTTCTTTGATTATCTCCCTGTTGACCCACGCAAAGTGTTGTGATTAGTAGTGTTCATTGATTATCTCCATGCTGACCCATACAAGTGTTGTTATTCGAAGTGTTCTTTGATTATCTCCCTGTTGACCCACACAAGTGTTGTGATTGCAAGTGTTCTTTGATTATCGCACTGTTGGCCCGCTCAATTTTCGTGATTAGAAATGTTCTTGATTATCTCCCTGTTGACCCACGTAGTTGTCGTGAGAAGAAGTGTTCTTTAATTATCTCCCTGTTGACCCATGCAAGTGTTGTTATTCGAAGTGTTCTTTGATTATCTCCCTGTTGACCCACACAAGTGTTGTGATTACAAGTGTTCTTTGATTATCGCACTGTTGGCCCGCGCAATTTTCGTGATTAGAAATGTTCTTGATTATCTCCCTGTTGACCCACGTAGTTGTCGTGAGTAGAAGTGTTCTTTAATTATCTCCCTGTTGACCCACACAAGTATTGTGAATAGAAGTGTTCTTTGATTATCGCACTGTTGGCCCGTGTATTTGTCGTGATTAGAAATCTTCTTTGATTATCTCCCTGTTGACCCACGCAGTTGTTGTGAGTAAAAGCATTCTTTGATTATCTCCCTGTTGACTTGACCCACGCAGTTGTTGGTAGTAGAAGCATTCTTTGATTATCTCCCTGTAACCCAAGCTCATGTGGTGAGTAGAAGTGGTTTTTATATTATCTCCCCTTTGACTGACGCACTTGCTGTTGGTAAAAGTGCTCTTTGATTATCTCCTTGTTGACCCACGCAAATGTTGTGAGTAGAAGCATTCTTTGATCATCTCCCTGTTGACCCATGCAAGTGATGTCAATGGAAGTGTTCTTTGATTATCTCCCTACCGCACGCAATTGTCATGAGTAGAAGTGTTCTTTGATTATCTCCCTGTTGACCTATGCAGTTGTCATGAGTGAATGTTTTTTGATTATCACCCTGTTGATCCATGTAGTTATCGTGAGTAGAAGTGTTCTTTGATTATCTCTCTGTTGACAAATTCAGTTGTCCTTAGTACAAGTGTTCTTTGATTTTCTCATTCTTGACCCACGCAATTGTCGTGAGTAGAAGTGATCTTTGATTATCTCCCTGTTGACAAATGCAGTTGTCCTGAGTACAAGTGTTCTTTGATTTTCTCCTTCTTGACCCACGCAATTGTCGGGAGTATAAGTGATCTTTGATTATCTCTCTGTGTTTGTGTGTGTGTGTGTGTGTGTGTGTGTGTGTGTGTGTGTGTGTGTGTGTGTGTGTGTGTGTGTGTGTGTGTGTGTGTGTGTGTGTGTGTGTGTGTGTGTGAGTGTGTGTTTGTGTTTGTGTTTATGTGTGTGTATGTTTTTGTTTTGTGTGTGTATGTGTGTGTTTGTGTATGTATGTATGTCTTGTGTGTTTCCCTCTGTGTGTGTGTGTGTGGGTGTGCGTGTGGGTGTCTGTGTGTGTGTGTGTGTGTGCGTGTGTGTGTGTATGTGTGGTTTTGCTCATATCACCTATCTGAGACCACAGGTGTCTATATCTCACTGGCCTTACTGGTGCCAAGATATGCTATGACATTAACATAGATTACAGCACTGTCACGCAGTCTCTGTACTAGATGAAACTCTGTAGCATCATGGTTGTCATCCTTATTGTCATCGGTATCGTTATCTCCTTGTAAAAATTGTTTCTGTGGCCATTGGGGTGGCGTAGAGAATAGGTAATAAAGAAAGATGAGCATGGTTTCCCGAAGTGTGATTTTCCTAAAAAAAAAATTTAAAAAAATAATAATCAAACAAGCCACAACCAAAATATTATCAGAAAAAACAGCAACAACAACAATGATGATGACAAACTCAACAAAAAATGTTGTAACTCGTGGCAATGTTGGTCTTGCAGTCAACAACACCTATCCGTCCACTCTGTTCCGTTGCCCAACAGGGAAGATAGTGAGGTGTATCCCATGGCATTGGCGGTGTAACTCTGACAACGACTGCGGCGATATGTCTGATGAACACAATTGTCATGAGTAGAAATGCCCTTTGATTATCTCCCTATTGACCCACAAAATTGTCGTGAGTAGAAGTGTTCTTTAATCATCTCCCTGTTGACCCACGTAGTAGTCGTGAGTGAAAGTGTTGTTTGATTATCTCCCTGTTGACCCACCCAATTGTCGTGAGTAGAAGTGCTCTTTGATTATCTTCCTATTGACCAACACAGTTGTCGTGAATAGAAGTGTTTTTTGATTATCTAGCTGTTTACCCACTCGATTGTCGTGAGTAGAAGTGTTCTTTAATTATCTCCCTGTTGACCCACGTAATTGATGTGAGTAGAAGTGTTCTTTGATTATCTCCCTGTTCACTCACGTAATTGTCGTGAATAGAAATGTTTTTTGATTATCTCCCAAACCCACGCAGTTTACGTGAGTAGAAGCATTCTTTGATTATCTCCCTTTTGACCTATGTAGTTGTCGTGATTAGAAATGTTCTTTGATTATCTCCCTGTTGACCCACGCAGTTGTTGTGAGTAGAAGCATTCTTGATTATCTCCCTGTTGACCCACGCAATTGTTGCTAGTAGAAACATTCTTTGATTATGTCCTTGTAACCCAAGCTGATGTGGTGAGTAGAAGTGGTTTTTGATTATCTCCCCTTTGATTGATGCATTTGCCGTTGGTAAAAGTGCTCTTTGATTATCTCCTTGACCCACGCAAATGTTGTGAGTAGAAGCATTCTTTGATCATCTCCCTGTTGACCCATGCAAGTGTTGTCAGTGGAAGTGTTCTTTGATTATCTGCCTACCGCACGCAATTGTCGTGAGTAGAAGTGTTCTTTGATTATCTCCTTGTTGACCTATGCAGTTGTCATGAGTGAATGTTTTTTGATTATCTCTCTGTTAAACCACGTAGTTATCGTGAGTAGAAGTGTTCTTTGATTATCTCCCTGTTGACAAAAGCAGTTCTTCTGAGTACAAGTGTTCTTTGATTTTCTCATTCTTGACCCACGCAATTGTCGTGAGTAGAAGTGATCTTTGATTATCTCCCTGTGTGTGTGTGTGTGTTGTGTGTGTGTGTGTTGTGTGTGTGTGTGTGTGTGTGTGTGTGTGTGGGTGTGTGTGAGTGAGTGTGTTTGTGTGTGTGTGTGTGTGTGTGTGTGTGTGTGTGTGTGAGTGTGTGTTTGTGTTTATGTGTGTGTATGTTTTTGTTTTGTGTGTGTATGTGTGTGTGTTTGTGTATGTGTATATGTCTTGTGTGTTTCCCTGTTGTGTGTGTGTGTGTGTGTGTGTGTGTGTGTGTGTGTGTGTGTGTGTGTGTGTGTGTGTGTGTGTGTGTGTATGTGTGTGTGTGTGTGTGTGTGTGTGTGTGTGTGTGTGCGTGTGTGTATGTATGTGTGGTTTTGCTCAAATCACCTAACTGAGACCACAGTTGTCTGTATCTCACTGGCCTGACTGGTGCCAAGATATGCTGTGACATTTAGCATAGATTACAGCACTGTCACGCAGTCTCAGTCCTAGATGAAACACTGTAGCATCATGGTTGTCATCCTTATGTCATCGTTATCGTTATCTCCTTGTAAAAACTGTTTCTATGGCCATTGGGGTGGCATAGATAATAGCTAATAAACAAAGATGAGCATTGTGGAAATTTCCCGAAGTGTGATTTTCCTAAAAAAAAAATTTTTTTAATTTGTAATCAAACAAGCCACATCCAAAATATTATCAGAAAAAAAACAGCAACAACAACAATGATGATGACAAACTCAACAAAAAATGTTGTAACTCGTGGCAATGTTGGTCTTGCAGTCAACAACACCTGTCCGTCCACTCACTTCCGTTGCCAAACAGGGAAGACAGGGAGGTGTATTCCATGGCATTGGCAGTGTAACTCTGACAACGACTGTGGCGATATGTCTGAAGAACACAATTGTCATGAATAGAAGTGTTCTTTGATTATCTCCCTGTTGATCCACGTAGTTGTCATGAGTGAAAGTGTTCTTTGATTATCTCTCTGTTGACCAACACAATTATCGTGAGTAGAAATGCTCTTTGATTATCTCCCTATTGACCCACACAATTGTCATGAGTAGAAGTGTTCTTTAATTATCTCCCTGTTGACCCACGTAGTTGTCGTGAGTGAAAGTGTTCTTAGATTATCTCCCTGTTGACCCACGTAGTTGTCGTGAGTGAAAGTGTTCTTAGATTATCTCCCTGTTGACCCACGTAGTTGTCGTGAATAGAAGTGCTCTTTGATTATCTTCCTATTGACCAACAAAGTTGTCGTGAATAGATGTGTTTTTTTGATTATCTAGATGTTTACCCACTCGATTGTCGTGAGTAGAAGTGTTCTTTAATTATCTCCCTGTTGACCCACGTAATTGACGTTGTAGAAGTGTTCTTTGATTATCTCCCTGTTGACTCACGTAATTGTCGTGAGTAGAAATGTTTTTTGATTATCTCCCTGTTGACCCACACAGTTGTGTGAGTAGAAGCATTCTTTGATTATCGCCCTGTTGGACCATGTAGTTGTCGTGAGTAGAAATGTTCTTTGATTATATCCCTGTTGACCCACGTAAAGTGTTGTGATTAGAAGTGTTCTTTGATTATCTCCATGTTGACCCATACAAGAGTTGTGATTCGAAGTGTTCTTTGATTATCTACCTGTTGAGCCGCGCAATTTTCGTGAATAGAAATGTTCTTTGATAATCTCCCTGTTGACCCACGTAGTTGTCGTGAGTAGAAGTGTTCTTTGATTATCTCCCTGTTGACCCATGCAAGTGTTGTAATTAGAAGTGTTCTTTGATTATCGCACTGTTGGCCCGCGCATTTGTCGTGTTTACGCAGTTGTTGTTAGTAGAAGCATTCTTTGATTATCTCCCTGTAACCCAAGCTGATGTGGTGAAGTGGTTTTTGATTATCTCCCCTTTGACTGACGCACTTGCTGTTGGTAAAAGTGCTCTTTGATTATCTCCTTCTTGACCAACGCAAATGTTGTTAGTAGAAGCGTTCTTTGATCATCTCCCTGTTGATCCGTGCAAGTGTTGTCAGTGGAAGTGTTCTTTGATTATCTCCCTACCGCACGCAATTCTCATGAGTAGAAGTGTTCTTTGATTATCTCCCTGTTGACCTATGCAGTTGTCATGAGTGAATGTTTTTTTGATTATCTCCCTGTTGACCCACGTAGTTATCGTGAGTAGAAGTGTTCTTTGATTATCTCCCTGTTGACAAATGCAGATGTCCTGAGTACAAGTGTTCTTTGATTTTCTCATTCTTGACCCACGCAATTGTCCTGAGTAGAAGTGATCTTTGATTATCTCCCTGTGTGTGTGTGGTGTGTGTGTGTGTGTGTGTGTGAGTGTGTGTGTGTGTATGTGTGTGTCTGTGTGTGTGTGTGTGTGTGTGTGTGTGTGTGTGTGTGTGTGTGTGAGTATGTGTTTATGTTTGTGTTTATGTGTGTGTATGTTTTTGTTTGTGTGTGTATGTGTGTGTTTCTGTTTTTTGTGTATGTCTTGTGTGTTTCCGTGTGTGTGTGTGTGTGTGTGTGTGTGTGTGTGTGTGTGTGTGTGTGTGTGTGTGTGTGTGTGTGTGTGTGTGTGTGTGTGTGTGTGTGCGTGTGTGTGTGAGAGTGTGTGTTTGTGTTTATGTGTGTGTATGTTTTTGTTTTGTGTGTGTATGTTTGTGTTTTGTGTGTGTATGTTTGTGTTTGTGTTTTTTGTGTATGTCTTGTGTGTTTCCGTGTGTTGTGTGTGTGTGTGTGTGTGTGTGTGTGTGTGTGTGTGTGTGTGTGTGTGTGTGCGTGTGTGTGTGTATGTGTGGTGTTGCTCAAATTACCTAACTGAGACCACAAGTGTCTGTATCTCACTGGCCTGACTGGTGCCAAGATATGCTGTGACATTTAGCATAGATTACAGCACTGTCACGTAGTCTCAGTCATAGATGAAACTCTGTAGCATCATGGTTGTCATCCTTATGGTCATCGGTATCGCTATCTCCTTGTAAAAACTGTTTCTGTGGCCATTGGGGTGTCGTACAGAATAGGTAATAAACAAAGATGAGCATGGTGGAAATTTCCTGAAATGTGATTTTCTTTAAAAAAAAAAAAAATAAAATAATCAAACAAGCCAAAACCAAAATATTATCAAAAACCCCAGCAACAACAACAATGATGACGACAAACTCAACAAAAAATGTTGTAACTCGTGGCAATGTTGGTCTTGCAGACAACAACACCTGTCCGTCCACTCACTTCCGTTGCCCAACAGGGAAGACAGGGAGGTGTATTCCATGGGATTGGCGGTGTGACTCTTACAACGGCTGCGGCGACATGTCTGATGAACACAATTGTCGTGAGTAGAAGTGTTCTTTGATTATCTCTCTGTTGACCCACGTATTTGTCGTGAGTTAAGGTGTTCTTTGATTATCTCCCTGTTGACCAACACAATTATCGTTAAAATGCTCTTTGATTATCTCCCTATTGACCCACACAATTGTCGTGAGTAGAAGTGTTCTTTAATATATCCCTGTTCACTCACGTAATTGTCGTGAGTAAAAATGTTTTTTGATTATCTCCCGAACCCACGCAGTTTTCGTGAGTAGAAGCATTCTTTGATTATCTCCCTGTTGACCCATGTAGTTGTCGTGAGTAGAAGTGTTCTTTGATTATCTCCCTGTTGACCCACGCAACGTGTTGTGATTAGAAGTGTTCTTTGATTATCTCCATGTTGACCCATACAAGTATTGTGATTAGAAGTGTTCTTTGATTATCTCCCTGTTGACCCACGCAAGTGTTGTGATTACAAGTGTTCTTTGATTATCGAACTGTTGTCCCGCGCAATTTTCGTGATTAGATATGTTCTTTGATTATCTCCCTGTTCACCCATGTAGTTGTCGTGAGTATAAGTTTTTTTTGAATATCTCCCTGTTGACCCACACAAGTGTTGTGATTAGAAGTGTTCTTTGATTATCTCCCTGTTGACGCCACACAGTGTTGTGATTAGAAATGTTCTTTGATTATCGCCTTGTTGACCCATGCAAGTGTTGTCAGTGGAAGTGTTCTTTGATTATCTCCCTGTTGACCCACACAGTTGTTGTGAGTAGAAATGTTCTTTGATTATCTCCCTGTTGACTCACACAGTTGTTGTGAGTAGAAGCATTCTTTGATTATCTCCCTGTTGTCCCACGCAGTTGTTGTTAGTAGAAGCATTCTTTGATTATCTCCCTGTAACCCAAGCTGATGTGGTGAGTAGGTGGTTTTTGATTATCTCCCCTTTGACTGATGCATTTGCCGTTGGTAAAAGTGCTCTTTGATTATCTCCTTCTTGACCAACGCAAATATTGTGAGTAGAAGCGTTCTTTGATCATCTCCTTGTTGACCCATGCAAGTGTTGTCAGTGGAAGTGTTCTTTGATTATCTCCCTACCTCACTCAATTGTCGTGAGTAAAAGTGTTCTTTGATTATCTCCCTGTTGACCTATGCAGTTGTCATGACTGAATGTTTTTTTTATTATTTCCCTGTTGACACACGTGGTTATCGTGAGTAGAAGTGTTCTTTGATTATCTCCCTGTTGACAAATGCAGTTGTCCTAAGTACAAGCATTCTTTGATTTTCTCATTCTTGACCCACGCAATTGTCGTGGTAGAAGTGATTATCTCCCTCTGTGTGTGTGTGTGTGTGTGTGTGTGTGTGTGTGTGTGTGTGTGTGTGTGTGTGTGTCTGTGTGTGTGTGTGTGTGTGTGTGTGTGTGTGTGTGTGTGTAAGTGTGTATGTGTGAGTGTGTGTTTGTGTTTATGTGTGTGTATGTTTTTGTTTTGTGTGTGTATGTGTGTGTTTGTGTTTTTTGTGTATGTCTTGTGTGTTTCCGGTGTGTGTGTGTTGTGTGCGTGTGTGTGTGTGTGTGTGTGTGTGTGTGTGTGTGTGTGTGTGTGTGTGTGTGTGTGGTGTGTGTGTGCTGTGTGTGTGTGTGTGTGAGTGTGTGTTTGTGTTTATGTGTGTGTATGTTTTCATTTTGTGTGTGTATGTGTGTGTTTGTGTTTTTTTGTGTATGTTTTGTGTGTTTCGGTGTGTGTGTGTGTGTGTGTGTGTGTGTGTGTGTGCGTGTGTGTGTGTGTGTGTGGTGTGTGTGTGTGTGGTGTGTGTTGTGTTGTGTGTGTGTGTGTGTGTGTGTTTGTTCCTTGATTTAACGTCTTTTCACTATAAGTGATATTAGACGGTGTGTGTGTGTGTGTGTGTGTGTGTGTGTGTGTGTATATGCGTGTGTGTGTGTATGTGTGGTGTTGCTCAAATTACCTAACTGAGACACAGGTGTCTGTATCTCGCTGGCCTGACTGGTGCCAAGATATGCTGTGACATTTAGCATAGATTACAGCACTGTCACGCAGTCTCAGTCCTAGATGAAACTCTGTAGCATCATGGTTGTCATCCTTATGGTCATCGGTATCGTTATCTCCTTGAAAAAAATGTTTCTGTGGCCATTGGGATGGCGTAGAGAATAGGTAATAAACAAAGATGAGCATGGTGGAAATTTCCCGAAGTGTGATTGTCCACCAAAAAAAAAAAAAAATAATAATCAAACAAGCCAAACCAAAATATTATCAGAAAAAAACAGCAACAACAACAATGATGATGACAAACTCAACAAAAAATGTTGTAACTCGTGGCAATGTTGGTCTTGCAGTCAACAACACCTGTCCATCCACTCACTTCCGTTGCCCAACAGGGAAGACAGGGAGGTGTATTCCATGGCCTTGGCGGTATGACTCTTACAACGGCTGCGGCAATATGTCTGATGAACACATTTGTCGTGATTAGAAGTGTTCTTTGATTATCTCCCTGTTGATCCACGTAGTTGTTGTGAGTAAAAGTGTTCTTTGATTATCTCCCTGTTGACCAACACAATTATCGTGAAAATGCTCTTTGATTATCTCCTATTGACCCACACAATTGTCGTGAGTAGAAGTGTTCTTTAATATCTCCCTGCTGACCCACGTAGTTGTCGTGAGTGAAAGTGCTCTTTGATTATCTTCCTATAGACCGACACAGTTGTTGTGAATAGAAATGTGTTTTGATTATCTATCTGTTTACCCACTCGATTGTCGTGAGTAGAAGTGTTCTTTAATTATCTCCCTGTTCACTCACGTAATTATCGTGAGTAGAAATGTTTTTTGATTATCTCCCGAACCCACGCAGTTTTCGTGAGTAGAACATTCTTTGATTATCTCCCTGTACCAGTATTGTCATAGTAGAAGTGTTTTTGATTATCTCCCTGTTGACCCACGCAAGTGTTGTGATTACAAGTGTTCTTTGATTATCCACTGTTGCCCCGCAATTTGTGATTAGAATGTTCTTTGATTATCTCCCTGTTGACCCACGTAGTTGTCGTGATTAGAAGTGTTCTTTGATTATCTCCTGTTGACCCAGCAAGTGTTGTGATTAGAAGTGTTCTTTGATTATCCACTGTTGGCCCGCGCAATTTTCGTGATTAGAAATGTTCTTGTGATTATCTCCTGTTGACCCACGTAGTTGTCGTGATTAGAAGTGTTCTTTGATTATCTTCCTGTTGACCCACGCAAGTGTTGTGATTAGAAGTGTTCTTTGATTATCTCCCTGTTGACCCACACAAGTGTTGTGATTAGAAGTGTTCTTTGATTATCGCACTGTTGGCCCGCGCTTTTGTCGTGATTAGAAATGTTCTTTGATTATCTCCCTGTTGACCCACACAGTTGTTGTGATTAGAAGCATTCTTTGATTATCTCCCTGTTGACCCACGCAGTTGCTGTTAGTAGAAGCATTCGTTGATTATCTCCCTCTAACCCAAGCTGATGTGGTGAGTAGAAGTGGTGTTTGATTATCTCCCCTTTTTACTGACGCATTTGCCGTTGGTAAAAGTGCTCTTTGATTATCTCCTTCTTGACCAACGCAAATGTTGTGAGTAGAAGCGTTCTTTGATCATCTCCCTGTTGACGCATGCAAGTGTTGTCAGTGGAAGTGTTCTTTGATTATCTCCCTACCGCACGCAATTGTCATGAGTAAAAGTGTTCTTTGATTATCTCCCTGTTGACCTATGCAGTTGTCATGAGTGAATGTTTTTTGATTATCTCCCTGTTGACACACGTAGTTATCGTGAGTAGAAGTGTTCTTTGATTATCTCCCTGTTGACAAATGCAGTTGTCCTGAGTACAAGTGTTCTTTGATTTTCTCATATAATAAATATACTGTTTTGTTTTAAAATCAAAAGCAACACACATGGTGTTAGTTGATCAAGAATCTGAATAGACACTTCTTAAGGCATACATAGAAACTGAGGGAGATAACTGAAGATAACAGAGCTGGGCATGTTGTTGCTAAAATACAGACAAACTTATTTTCACTTTGGATCAAATGAAAAAAAAATCTCTGCGCCTCGTAGTGTTTTTGTTGATAGTAAAGAATTTCTAAATCTTTTATTGATCAGGATGTAGTCAGTCTGACTTTTTGCATTATCTTCCAGACTCATCCAAGTCCATTTTGTTCCATTTTCATTGGCTGCTCAAACCAGGTGTTTCCTATTATGAACTCATTCATCTTTGCCCATTCTACAAGTTTTCCTCCCCTTTCATTTCGTGTACCAAGGTCATGAGGTCCAACTACATCCTCCACCTTATCCTGTCCCACTTAAGCATTAAGATCTACTATTGTTATTGTAACTTCTTGTGATTTACATTGGGTTTTGGCCATCTAAATAATAATAATTAATAATAATTACAATATTTATATAGAGCAAAACCTTGATAAAATCAAATCTAAGCGCTGAAGCAGACACACACGCAAGCACGCACGCACGCACGCACGCACACACACGCACACACACACACACACACACACACACACACACACACACACACACACACACACGCATGGCTATAAATGGGGAGAAAGAATAAAAGCAATAAAAGCAAGAATAAAACCAATGGAAAATTATAGAGAGCATAGCATATACAATTATATATTATAACCATGTGATTCCCTCCGAGCGGAGACAGGCTGCAGAGGGGGGGGGGGGGGGGGTTGAGTGAGGTTAGGATTTTATGCGGAGGAGAAAAGGTGAGTTTTGAGAGCGGACTTGAAGGAGACAAAAGTAGGTTGCTGACGGACTGAGAGAGGAAGTTTGTTCCAGGAGAGTGGACCAGAAACAGAGAAGGCTCGTGGACCATAGGTATTGAGCTTAGTGCGTGGAAAGCGAAAAGTCAGAGGATCGGAGGCAGAACGGAGGGTACGTGAGGGAAGATAGATCTCAAGTAGGCTTGACAGGTAATCGGGGGCTGCGTTATTGAGGCTTTTGTAGCACATGGTGTCTAGTTTGTACTGTATGCGCTTTGATACAGGGAGCCAGTGAAGTTGTGCCAGGAGAGGAGATATGTGGTCAGCTTTTTTCTTTTTGAGTACAAGGCGTGCAGCATTGTTTTGAATGCGCTATAGGATGTGAATGGTGGAGGCAGGAAGACCAGACAGGAGTGAATTGCAATAGTCAATGCGAGACATTATGAAGGAGAGAACGAGTTTTGCAGTTGTTTCGACAGAGAGATACTTCCTGATCAGCCTTATACGATGGAGATGATAGTAGCAGGATCTGGCAGTTTGAGAAACAAAGTTGTTCATGGAGAGGGTAGAGTCAATGCAGACACCAAGGTTTTTAGCTGAATCAGAAATTGGGACTGATGTGTTACATAATGGGAGAGAAAGAGGAGGCAGCTGAGAAAGTTTCTGACGGGTGCCAATGAGGATAGCTTCTGTTTTGTCGTCATTAAGCTGAAGTCTATTGTGTGTCATCCAGTTCTTAATGTCCGAGTAACACTCAGTGGTGCGAGTCAACAGGCGCTGTATATTATCAGGTGAGTCACTGTCTTGAAGTTGGGTGTCATCAGCATAGAAGTGGTGTTTTATAGAATGGGAGTTGATGATGGTGGACAGGGGTGAGGTGTAAAGAGTGAAAAGAACAGGGCCAAGGACAGATCCTTGTGGAACTCCACAGGTCAGGTATGCAGGTTGAGAGTAAGTGCCATTGATGAGAACGGTAGAAGTTGTCGATGTCTTCCTGGGTGCTTGAGGATGTTGGTGCATGCACCTGAATGAAGTTGATATCAAATGGCCTGCCACCCAATTTAACCAGCAAAACTCTGTCGGACACAGCCCAGTATTCCCTAACTGCTTTTGATTTGTCCCTGTCCATTACGATGCCTCACAACCATGCTCACACACACACACACACACACACACACACACACACACACACACACACACATACACACACACACACACACAGACACACACACACACACACACACACCACACACACACACACACACACACAGACAACATGACACCAGATGATGCAGAGATCTATCAGGCTATGATTGGCAATGACTTTGGCAACCTGGCCATTACCTTTGAGGTCAAGATTAATAGTGAGTGTTTTGATCGGACAAATGCTGTACAGAATGTTTTCTTCTAGAAGAACCTGTCTGTCTCCTTCCCAAACAGCCTTTGTTAACTGTCAAACTGATAATTGTTAATAACATTTTTGTCATAGCTTTCCAATTTTCTTGCATGCATGTATGCACACTGTTTTGCCCACAATGGACAGGAGGTATGTAAATGCAGAGTCTGCATAATCTATGTTTGGCGTGTCTGCTGCCAGTCTTAATGTCTCCTTCATTCCAGTGGTATTAGCTTAGTGTTTCATGGATCTTTCAGCTCCTTTCTCCACCATTTCAAGACCTTCCCAGTGAATATGTGGGTTAATAATAATAATAATAAAGGCAATTTATATAGCGCTTTCCAGAGCACAAAGCGCTTCACATAAAATCAGTATATAACCAAATACAAATAGACACACCAACACAAAATCCAAACATACCGCTGCTAACACTATACAACATAAAACATAAAATTTACGTTCAACAAGACATATTAACATAGTAAATTCAAATATTACTAAAAATAGTGACAATCATACAAAAATATTTTCTCTCTCTTTCTCTTCACACACACACACACACACACACACACAGACCCAAACACACTCCCTCTCTCAACCACTCAGTTTCTCTACTATCAAATTCTATCACGCTTACACATACTCTTACTCATACTCTCACTCTCTTGCCCCACCCCAACCATACTCTCGTTCTCTACCGTGCTCCCGATATTCCTTGCTCACTCTCTCTCTCTCCCGCACTGCCTCTCTCTCTCTCTCTCCTTTCCTCCCTCCCTCTCTCTCCCTCTCTCCTGCTCTCATAAACATGCTTCACACACACACACACACACACACACACACACACACACACACACACACACACACACACAAACACACACACACACACACACACACATATATGTAGGAACGATGATCAGGGCTGAGAGAGAAAAGAAAGAGAAGATCAATGAAAGTATTGAGTGAAAAGATAGGTCTTCAGACTAGACTTGAAAGAAGGAAGACATTGCTTATGGCGAATATGATAGGAAGGGAGTTCCAGGTCATGGCAGCAGAGTGGGAGAAAGCTCTCTGACCATGCAGTTTCCGATTGAAACGGGGAACACAGAAAGTTCTTGTGTCGGTAGAGGATCGGAGAGTTCTGGATGGTACATACACTTGAAGAAGTTCAGACAGATAAGAGGGAGCGGAGCAAGTAAGAATTTTGTAACAGAGACAGCAACATTTGTATTTGATTCTTTGTTCAACTGGAAGCCAATGCAACTTTTTCAGAAGAGGAGAACATGACTGGGATCTAGGGGCTTTACAAACAAGCCTAGCTGCTGAATTCTGAACACGTTGGAGAGGTTGAATGACAACTGAAGGGCAGCCGATTAGAATAGAATTACAGTAGGTCCAAGCGTGAAAGAATATAAGAGGAAACAAGAGTTTTAGTGGCCTCCTCAGTAAGAAAGGGGCGGATAGAAGCAATACGTCTTAGTTCCATATAAGAAAGCTGGCATATCTTAGTGACATGTTTTTGCATAGAAAGATCATGATCTAAAAGAACTCCTAAATCCCGGACACAGTCAGAAAATTCAATGGAACTAGAACCTATAGGGAGAGAAGAAGAAAGTGTGTTGATATCATGATGTGAGAAACGTATAGCCTCCGTCTTGTCACAGTTAAGTTTCAGTTTATTTGATGACATCCAGAGATCAATGTCAGAGGTACAGTTTTGGAGAGAAGAAATTGCATCAGGATAGTCATCAACAGAAGCTGAATGAAGAAGCTGAGTGTCATCCGCAAACATTTCATGCGAAATGGAATGGCCGCGGATGACATCAGAAAGAGGGGTAGTATACAGAATGAATAAAACAGGACCGAGCACGGAGCCCTGAGGCACACCAAAATCGAGGGAGGTTTCATTTGAACGGTGACCATCCACTAGCACAAACTGTTTCCTGTCTGAAAGATAAGAGTGAAACCAATTAAGAGCTAAGTCTCTAATACCAAATGTATGTTCCAAACGGGAGAGAAGAATTTCATGGTCTATGGTGTCGAAAGCAGCTGAAAGATCTAACAAGAGGAGGACAGAAATTTTATTTTTATCTAACGAATTGAGAATATCATTAAGGATACGAAGGATGGCAGTCTCTGTGCTGTGCTCTGGACGATATGCTGACTGATGGGGAGATAGAAGGTTGTTGGCAGTCAAATGAGCTGAAAGCTGGTGGAGGACAATTTTCTCGAGAATTTTGGACAGAAAGGGGAGGTTGGAAATGGGGCGGTAATTTTTCAACACGTTGGGGTCAAGGGAAGACTTTTTCAGGAGAGGCTTAACAAGAGCAGTCTTAAAATCAGAGGGAACAGAAGCTGAAGATAGTGATTCATTAAGAATGCGAGTGATAGTGGGGAGAAGGGTGTCGAGGTGGTCATAGAGAAGAGGGGTGGGGATGGGGTCGAGAATACAAGAGACTTTGGGGGACTCAGTAATCAGCTTCCGTACAAATGATTCAGAAACAGGAGTAAACTGACAGAGTGGTGTACCTTTATAAATAACGGACTGGTCAGTTGTGTCAGAGGATGACAGAAACCCATCACGGATGGTCAGAATTTTCTGGGTAAAAAAGTCGGAAACAATTTTGGTAACTGAGATAATTCATGTGTGGACGGCAGAGTAACATCGGAAACCTTTCCCAGCATGCCTGTGACAGTTCTAAAAAGATCTTTGCATGATACTGCTGAAACAACTTTAGAAGAATAGAATTTAGTTTTAGCATCATGGACGAGATCGACAATTTTCTGTTTTGCGGTTTCATAAATCTGCTTATGTACCGTCAGGCGAGACGATGCCCAGCGACGCTCAGCTTTACGGTGCTCACGCTTAAGTTGCAAAAGATCATGTGCCACGGAGCTGTACCACGGGGCAGAGCGACGTTGCTGCACCCTGTGCTGACGTAAGGGCGCGTGCTTATCCAAAATTGTTCGCAAACCGAGACTGAGATCAGAAAGAGAAACATGAGTAATGACACTTTTTAAATCTTGAGAAAATGCTGCCTGATCTATCTGGCGAATGGCACGAATATATTTGAATTGGGGTGTTGATTTTTGTTTTAGAACACTAAGATGACAGACAATACAATTATGGTCAGACATAAGATAATTACTACACTTTGCAGATTGTAAAAGATTATCATTGTCACGAAAAATTACAAGGTCTAAAATATGACCACTGCTAGGAAAAGTAGGTTCGTTAACAGCTTGAGACAGACTAAACATTTGCAAGAGTTCCGAAACTGTCTTGTTCTGGAGTCATGCTGATCTTGATAATGGATATTAAAGTCACCAACAATCAAAAGATTACTCTCACACGTGATGGAATAGTCAAGAAAGTCTGGGAGCTCATCGAAAAACATAGTGTGGGTCAGTTTATTTCTTTAACTGGGGGGAGGACGGTAGACACAAAGCAATCGAAGTTGCTGGCGTTGCACAGTCAACATTAATTCAGCAACCTCAAACGAGGTGTGGGTGAAGGAGAACGAGGTGTTGACAGAGGTGTGAGATGCAAGACAATCTTTCATGATGACGCAATGCCGCCACCACCTTTAATCAAGCCAGTCAGCTGACGGGGAAAAGAAAACAGTTTATATCCCGGTGGTGTCAAGTCCGCCATCTTGCTCTCATCGCCGGACTCTTTAAGCCAGGTCTCGGTGAGGACCATAATGTCGACATCGTGATCTGTCAGAAAGTCTACAATCGCCGTACGCTTCCGGGCCACGCCCACAGACTTGGCGTTGAACAGGCACACACAGAGCTGGTTTAGTAAATCGGAGCTCTGTAAGGGAACCTTGATCAAGTTATGCAGGTTGGCTCGGGAGGGGCGGGCTGTGGAGCAGATAGACACATTGGGGAAGGGTGAAAGGATGGAAGAGCTGCATGGTTCAAAGCCTGATACAAAGAGGGACTGATGGGAAGGTTGTTGACTGGCAATCACTGGTATCTGCCGCAGTTTTCTACTGCCGCCACGGCAAGAACGGTAACGCGGTAGACGGTAGCCAATCCTTAAATCTTTGAGACGGCTGATAACAGCAGGGGAGAGACGTGTGCTGGTTTGTTTACAAGCCAAAAGTTGATCCCGCGTGTAGGCAAGACGGGCGACTGCTTTTTCCGCATTCCAGGGGCCACCGACGTCACTCACAGGGCCAGCGCTGGTGTGCTCACAGTAGAAAATAGGTCGCACGGGAAAAGCGTTCGAGTGCACGGGAAGG
>JAPXFY010003503.1:0-21523 GCA_030674185.1 Monoplex corrugatus
AAGAAGAGAGAGAGAGAGAAAGAGAGAGAGAAGAGAAAGAGAGAGAGAGAAAGAGAGAAGAGAGAGAAAGAGAGAGAGAAAGAAAGAGAGACGAGACAGAGAGAGAGAGAGAAAGAAAGAGACAGAGAGAGAGAGAAAGAGAAGACAGAGAGAGAAGAGAGAGAGAAAGAAAGAGAGAGAAAGAGAGAAAGAGAGAGAAAGAAAGAGAGACAGAGAGAGAGAGACAGAGAGAGAGAGACACAGAGAGAGAAAGAAAGAAAGAGAGAGAGAAAGAGAGAGAGAGACAGAGAGAGAGAGAGAGAAGCCCAACTCAGATACGTACGAGTATAGAAAGATACTGCCAAACATAACTCATTGAACTTCCATACACTGAAAAAATAAACGAAGCAGACGAAAGTGTATACAATGTACTGACATATTCCGTAGAACCTGTATTCCAACCTAACAACAAGAGAAAACAGCATTCAGAGACATGTATCTCTTTTTCTCGACAGTATCCACACATAAAGAATGAAAAATAAGTCGCCACACATAAAGAATGAAAAATAAATCGAAGCTAACAAAACAAAACAAAAATGTCGAAGAAATAACTGATATACCTTGTTAGACCCTGTGTTCAAACCCTAGCGAACGAGTAAGACTGCAATGAGAGAAATGTCTTGTCGTTTTCAACAGGCTAATAACTTCAATTTTTACACCCGAAGAAGAAAACTTTTTTTTAGGAATTCAATGTCTCCCTTCACTCCTTCCAACAGATTTTAACTCTATGCCGTTCTGGTTGTCTGCGAAGAAAAGACGAGAGAAGAATACACTGGCAGGATCATAGAGTAATGTCATCCACCATGCAGTCAACTGTTCCACCGTGAATGACACTGAGCCAATAGCTAGTTCAGGTAGACCACATTTATGTAGGCATTCGGGAAGGGAAACCAAGGACAAAGAACATACTGTTTGCACCCTTAACATACACGCTTGCACGTATACACGCACAGCACAGAAATGTGTATGTATAAAGTCAATCCCAGACACACACTTACTCAAAGACATACACAGAAACGTATATGTACGCACGCACGCACGCACGCACGCTCGCACACACACATATACTTACACACAACGGCGCGCCAGCAAACACACACTCAAAACATACACACACACACTTATATACACACTTACACACACACACCACACACACACACACACACACACCACCACAAACACACACAACACAACACACACATCACACACACACACACACACACACTTACACACACACACCACACAACACAACACACACATAACACACACACACACACACACTTACAACACACACACTTACAACACCACTTACACACACACTTACACACACACCTTACACACACACACACACACACACACACACACACACACACAAACACACACACACACACAACACACAACACACACACACACACACACACACACACACACACACACACACACACACACACACACACACACACACACACACACACACACACTATATTTTGAAGTACAGCCACCTGTAGATCGAAAATATTTGGTGTACTTGTCTGACACTGACACAGCTGTTGATTTTTTATGTTTTTTTTCTTTTGGAGGGGGGAGGGAGGGGAGTTCTGTCAGTTTGTTTTTTGTTGTTATTGTTGCTGTTGTTGTTGATTATGTTGTTGTTGTTGTTGCTGTTGTTGTTGTTGTAGTTGATGATGATGATAATGTTGTTGTTGTTGTTGTTGTTGCTGTTGTTGTTGATGATGATAATGTTGTTGTTGTTGTTGTTGATGATGATGATGGTGTTGTTGTTTTTGTTGATGATGATGGTGTTGTTGTCATTGTTGCTGTTTTTGATGATGATGTTGATGATGATGATGTTGTTGTTGTTGTTGTGGGTGATGATGTTGTTGATGATGATGATGATGATGATGATGATGATGATGATGTTGTTGTTATTTTTAACTTTCACTACATGTGTATGAATGCACACACTCAGGGTTTGGTTTGGTTTGGTTTAGTTTGCTGTGCTTTGCTTTGCTTTCGCTTTGCTTTGCTTTGCTTTGCTTTGCTTTCGCTTTGCTTTGCTTTGCTATGCTTTGCTTTCACTTTGCTTTACTTTCGCTTTGCAGAAACCACATTTCTCCTACCTCAATTTTGTTCTGGTTTTTCAACATGAAACACTGAAAGTACAAAAAGAGATTTGATGTTGTTAAGTTAAGCAGTTTTATCACTGCACAAAAAAGCTAGTGACCAATCTGACCGTAGGTAGTAGATTATATCTACAGCTTTCTGGTCTGCGCACGCAAAAGATCCCACAGCAGTTGAAAATCGTGAAGAGTGAGGCACGCCTGCCTGTCCTGGTATAAAACGTTTGAGAGATAGCTCGGTTTTTCCAGGTCCCTCCCCTTGAGGGCCAATTAGCCTTCTTGGCTTTGTAAAGTCTTCGTTAAAAAAAAGTTGGGTGGCGCTGCACTGCGGCGACGCACTCTCTAAGGGGAGAGAGCAGCCCGAGTTTCATTTTAATATATCCACTGTGACAAAAGAAATTAATTATAATAATGATGATGATGATAATAATAATAATAATAATAATGATAATAACAATAACAACAATAACAATAATTGCTACAACAATAACAACAATGATAATAATAATAATGATGATGATGATGATGATGATACTACTACTACTACTACTACTACTACTACTACTACTACTACTACTACTACTAACTATTACTACTACTAACAACAACAACAATAACAATAATAATAATGATAATAATAATGATAATGATAACGATAACAATAATTCTTGAAATGTTTCATTACCTTTTCTTTAAATATTGTGAAACAGAAACAACAATCTCCAATGTTTTCCGACAGTGTGTTGTAAACGGTAGCTGCTGAACACACACGACAGTGGATGTAAAGAGGACAGTTCTTGGGACAAAAACATATGTTTTTCTGCTGTTGTGTAGGTGTTTTATACAAAACACACTGGTTGTGGTATCATAAAGCACGTCCAATCTTTATTTGTGCATAAATAGTCCGCCGATATATTGAAGTCTCTAAGTTTTAATAAGCAAACTCATTATAATTCCTTACCATTCCAATCTATTGTATTCATTATTTTCAAGAGAATGAGTTTTAAAGCTCATTTCCATAGATTACGAAAGGCTTAAGATCATTTTTATCACTGCTTTTAGGTGAATTAATTTGTGCTCACCTTTCCTTTTTTCTTGTCTCATTTTTCATCTTGAATTAATGGCCACGGAACTGAAACAGTTTTTACAGTGCTGTGATGACGACACGATAAAGATGATAAAAAAAATCATGATGCTATCAAGTTCCATCTAGGATTGAGACTGCATGACAAGGCTGTGCTCTACGCTTACTGTCATAATGTATCCTGTCGTCAGCCAAGCCCGAGAGATAGAAGACACTGCAGTGTTGGTCAGAAGATTTGAACAACACCCTCAGTGACACATCCGTGAAGATGGAGAGACTCGACTGCGTGTCACAATCTTCCCAATGTGCCCAAGTGCGCTTACTGTCCGGGTCAAAACCGGTTGGGATCGAAAAATCCCACTTGATTTGACAGAACTGATGGGGATTCGAGCCCACATGATTGTGGAAACACGGGTAGACAAGGGACGTCATCAGCAAGACAGAGTCCTTTCCCCTGAATAGGGAGATCAGATCACACTTGTATACTGCGAAGCAGTACAAGCCCTGGTCGTTCAGGCCGAAACTTTCCCTCTGTCTGTCTCTGTTAACAATAACAATATAATAATGATAATAATAATGATAATGATAACGTACAATAATTCTTGAATGTTTCTTTACCTTTTCTTTAAAGTGAAACAGAAACAACAACTCATTTTTCCGACAGTTTGTAAACGTACTGCTAACACACACGACAGTGAGATTAAGGACATCTACAAAAACATAGCTGCTGTGGAGTTTTTATACATACAACATACAGTGTATCATAAAGCACGTCCAACATATTGTGATAATACCCACATATATTGAATCTCTACAGTTAATACAGCACAAACCATCTAAACCTTACATTCAATCTATTGTATTCATTTTTTCAACAAATGAGTAAACTACATTTCCATAGTTTACAAAACTATAAGACATTTATCACTGCAGGAATAATGTGCCACTTCCTTTCATGCCATTCACGAATAATGCCACAACTAAACAGTTTTATGCATACGACACGATAAACGATAATAAAAAATATGATCATCATTCCATCTAGGATTGAGACTGCATGACAACTGTGCACTACACACGTCATAAGATCCTGTCAGTCAGCCAAGCCGAGAGACATAAAGACATGCAGTGTAGAGTCAGAAGTTTGAGAGAACTCGAGGACACAGTGAAGTGGAGAGAACAAGAACTAGAGAGTAAATCTTTCCCAAGGGACCCAAGTGCGCTTGACTCGGTTTCCCAACCGACGAAAATAATTTTCCTGACAGAACTATGATTACGAGCCCACATGACTGTAAATCACGGGGAAAGGGACTCTAGTCAGCTGAGATCCTTTCCCGAATAGGAGCATCACACTGTCATCTGTACAGCGAGCTCGTACAACGCCATGGACCGTTACAGGTGACCGTACTTTCCTTCTGTCGACTTGTTCTCTCCCTCTCTCCCCTCTCTCCGTTCTCCTCCTCCCTGCAGACGACACAACAGAACTATACATATATACTTCATACATCAGCACAGAACATACATACACAATATCTATATAAAATAAACTGCTAGTAATTACATCAAAAGCATATATTCAACACAATGGATCCGAACACACACAACACACACACACACACACACACACACACAACACATCACATACATAAAACACACACAACGTCAAGACACACACTACATACATACATACATCACTACTACAACATCACAACACAAACATACACTATACATCACACACACATACACACACACACACACACACAACATACATAAACATACATAACATACACACACATCACGAACAACACACATTACAACATACATACATACACTCACAACATACAACAGACATACACATCACAACATACCACAGACAGACAGCACACGCAGCAAAAAATAGAACAGAACACACGCACGCACGCACTCATGAACGCACACACTACAAACACACACACACACACACACACACACACACACACACACACAACACACACACACACACAACACACACACAAACACACAACACACAAGACACCCACAACACACACACACACACACCACACACACACACACACACAACACAAACACACACACACACAACACAACACACCACACATACACAAACACACACACACAACACACACACACACACACCACACACACACACACACACACACACACACACTCACACACACACACACAACACAACACACACACACACATACACAAACACACACACACAACACACACACACACAACACACAACACACACACACACACACACACACACACACACACACACACACACACACACACACACACACACACACAAACACACAACACACAACACACACACACAACACACACAACACACACACACACACACACAACAAACACAAACACACAACACACACACAAACACACACACACGCGCGCGCACACACACACGCACAAACACACCACACACACACACACACACACACACGCACGCACGCACGCCCCACACACACATACACACTCACGAACACACATACGCACGCACACACAAAAAAAACACACACACACACACCACACACACGCACGCACACACTCAAACACAACACACACACACCCCACACACCACGCACGCACGCACGCACACACACACACGCACACACACACGCACGCACACACTCAACACACACACACACACACACACACACACACACACACGCACACACACGCACACACACAACCACACACACACCAACACACACACACACACACACACACGTACCACACTGTACCTATCCTTCTCCCATCTGCAATCCACACTCCACAATCCACAATCCACAACCCTCCTTCTCTCCCTCTCTCCCCCAGTACCCCCTCCTTGCTTCCACCCCACCCCCACCCGCACCCACCACAACCCCCTCCGCTCATTTCAAAAGCACTAACTGCAACCCAATACCACCAAAATTATCTGACATCCAATACACCCACATGACGCTCATTGTGCAGAGTTACAAAGACACATAAACCTTAGTTTAGACGGGGACAAGCAAAATGACATCCTGGATGTGACAGGTGCGGGAAGGGGGGGGGGGGGTGAGGGGGAGTGGGCATTGGGTTACCATGAGGGGAAACAAAGGAGGAGGGAATGTAAATGTTTGGGGATTGCATGGTTTTCAGAATGAAGGGCATGCGGGTTGTCTTATCGTTCCCAGATGGCCGATATATATCCATGTCTACCTCTCTCTATCTATCTATCTATCTGTATCAATATGTCGGTGTATAAATGTATGTATATATATATATATATATATATATATATATATATATATATATATTATGTGTGTGTGTGTGTGTGTGTGTGTGTGTGTGTGTTGTGTGTAGAGGAGAGAGGGGAGAGAGAGAGAGAGGAGAGAGAGAGAGAGAGAGAGAGAGAGAGAGAGAGAGAGAGGAGAGAGAGAGAGATGTATACATATCAGGTTTCTCCCCTGAACGACCAAGGGCCGATACTGCTTCTGCCCTAATTTTCGCAACTAAGATGTTACGAGTCAGCTCTCTATTCAGGGGAAAGGACTCTTGTCTTCCTGATGACGTCCCTTGTCTGCAAGTGTTTCCACAGTCGTCTGCTGGCTTCGTCCAACGTCATGCACCGTTGAAAGCCTGACCTCGTTTTCTTTATGACGTTGTTGAGCCCCCCCGTAAAGATGACATTGTCAAGATTCAGGCAGTAGACTGGTTTACTGTCTATAACTACACCAGCACAATATAATAATAATAATAATAATTACAATATTTATATAGCGCAAAATCTTGATAAAATCAAATCTAAGCGCTGAAATAGACACACACGCACGCACGCACACACACGCACGCACGCACACACACACACGCGCACAACACACACACACACACACACACACACACACACACACACACACACACACACACACACACACACACACGGCTATAAATGGGGAGAAAGAATAAAAGCAATGGAAAATTATAGAGAGCATATTCAATACGCGGCGTATGCAAATATAAACTACAAGTATTCAAGGCGGAGAGAGTTAAAAAAGAGTGTATCTTTAAAAATGTGATCAGGAACACACGCATACATACACACACACGCACGCACACATACACACATAAACACGCACCACACACACACAGTCTTAGAAAATAAATGTGCTAGAGTAGCATTTTTTGCTCCAAAACTTAAATAAAAAAGTCATTTTTCATTGGGGCAAATATATCTTTATTTACAGCGGAATTAGTCGCTATTACACAAGCGTTGCATTATCTAGTAACCTTTGAATCTGTATCCTTCAAAGTAGTTCTCTTAGTTGATTCAAAATCTGTATTGCATGCCTTACAGTTTTTTGATACAGACACAAGACCTGATTTAATTACTGAGGCAAATCATCTTATACATCGTTTAAGGATAAAAGGTACAGATCTCAGTTTCTGCTGGGTGCCTTCTCACGTTGGTCTTCACGGACAACGAAGCAGTTGACAAAATTACGTATTAATACTTCGTAAAAGAAGCTTACAACTTGCTAGAATCAGTCTCGTGGATTCGTTTTCATGAACATTTCAATGAAAAGTTTGTGACACAACAAATGATAAAATTTTCCTTTCAAAATGTATGTAAAATATTGCAGTATTCTTCCATATATCATTTGAGAGTGATTGTTGCTGTTCATTTTCGTATTCAGTTAAACGAACTGAAAACAAAATATTGTAAAAATGTCAAGTGTATTTGCGGTGAACAATTCACACTGTTTCACTGTTTAATTTACTGCAAAATAGCTACGTTCTTTTTTACCAAAAATGTTTACACAAGAAAACTATTCTGAAACTTACTTCACTGAAGTAACTTCAGATCATTTTTTGTCAGTTAAAATTTCAGAATCATTGGTTCACAGTCCTGTTAATGCATTACTTTAAGTTTATGAAGTTTATCATCATCATTATGTGCCCTGCCACATGGCGTTGGCGATCATGGCCCTCCATATGCATCTATCTGTGTACAAACTGAGAGAATTATTCCAGTATACGTTATCATCATCATCATGTGCCCTGTCACATGGCGTTGGCAATCATGGCCCCTCCATATGGATCTATCTGTGTACAAACTGAGAAGAATTATTCAACTTCTTTGACCAAAACTTCATCGATTTTTACATCGTTGGCTCGGTTCATCTCAGCATACAAGTGTTATGGGGGAAAAACGTAGAGTGCACCCTATCACAGTTGCAATCCACAATGTAAAATAATTTAAACATTACCATCATCTCTATTCTCATGAATCATCATCACAGGATGGATCTTGCTGTATTGTCTTAGATTCTGTGTTCGTTCATTCCACGCACTGACAGTGAGCTCACTTTTGATAGATAGTGAGTCGTAATTTTCAATGAAACGGGACAACAGTTTATGATAAAAGCAAAGCATGTAGTCTATTTTCTTCATTCTCCATTGGGTGTGAAAATTCTTCATACGCCTATACCAAGAAGAGGAAAGATCTCTCTCCTTCTATGTATCTATCTGTCTATCTATCATCTAATCTATCTATCTATCTATCTATCTATATCTATCTACCTATCTATCTACATGTATCTATCTATCTATCTGTCTATCTATCTATCAATCGATCGATCTATCTATCTATCTATCTGTCTATCTATCTGTCTGCCTATCTATCTATCTATCTATTTATCTCTCTATCTCTCTATCTATCTATCTGTCTGTCTATCTAATTCTCTCTCTCTCACTCTCTCTCTCTCTGCTCGCTCGCTCGCTCACTATCAATCTATCTATTTATCTGTCTGTCTGTCTGTCTGCCTATCTATCTAATCTATCTATCTATCTGTCTCTCCATCGATCTCTCTATCTATCTCCCCCACTCGCTCTCTTTCACTCTCTCTCTCTGTCTCTCTTTCTCTCTCTTCTCTCTCTCTCTCTCTCTCTTAGACACACACACACTCTGTCTGTCTGTCTGTCTTCTCTCTCTCTCTATCTATCTATCTATCTATCCATCTATCTATCCATCTATCTATCTATCGTCTATCTATCTACATGTATCTATTTATCTATCTATCTATCTATGTATCTATCTATCTATATATCCATCTATCCATCCGTCTATCTATCTATCTATCTATCCATCTATCTATCTATCTGTCTATCTATCTATCTATCATCTATCATCTAAACTATTATCTATCTATCCCTCTATCTATCTATCTATCTATTGCTGTATATCTATCTATCTATTTATCTATCTATTTGTCTATCTATCTATCTATCCATCTATCTTTCTTTCTATCTATCTGTCTGTCTATCTATCTATCTATCTGTCTGTCTATCTATCTATCTGTCTGTCTATCTATCTATCTATCTATTTATCTATCTGTCCATCTCCCACCCACTCTCTCTCTCACTAAATTTGCGATCAAATGTTTTCTGTTGTTTGTTGTTGTTGTTGTTGTTGTTGCCATCTTACTGTTGTTCTTGTTGTTGATGTTGTTGTCTAATTTGCTTAATTTTAGTTCTTTTGCAGTATCTTATTTTCTGTTATTTGAATATAAGCACATTAACAACAGCAGACATACAAGTTATTCAGTGTGCTAATGTCTCCACAATTGGAAAATAAAGTTTCAGATTTGTTCTTTCTCTGTGACTTCATTTATACAAGTCAAAGTAACTAAAGTCATCATGAGAGTCAGCTGATGTGTTGGAACACTTCCTCAGGTTCAGGGTCAAACCCAAACAGTTTAAAATCAAGAAACAGCAGTTTCTTCACCTCCAGCCGATCCCTTAAAGGAACACTGGCATAAGCTTCCCTCAAAGCTTCTTTCTTCTGTCTGAGACGGGAGGTTTTCTCCCCTGAACGACCAAGGGTCGCCAATGCTGCCGCACTGAATTCCTCAACAGAGATGTTTCGAGTCTGCTCCCTTGTCAGGGGAAACAATTGCGTCTTACCGATGACTCCCCTTATCTGCCATTTTTTCC
Source organism: Monoplex corrugatus (assembly GCA_030674185.1). Classification (NCBI taxonomy): domain Eukaryota; kingdom Metazoa; phylum Mollusca; class Gastropoda; order Littorinimorpha; family Ranellidae; genus Monoplex; species Monoplex corrugatus. Next base: position 10,249 of record JAPXFY010003503.1, read on the forward strand.
ACAGTCGTCTGCAGGCTTCGTCCAGATCCGTGCAGCGTTGAACACCTGATCGCATGGCCTTTAATACCATTTTTATGTTGTCTTCGATGGTGACATTGTCAAAACTTTTGTTGTACGTGACTGGGGATTGAATGGCTTTCAGAATAAATGGCATATCTTCCTTGAGCGTTTCCAGATGACCGATATATTTGTAGGGACGATCACACATCTGACAGTGATCGTGAATGGGAATAAAATGGCCGTCACGTTTACGACCCGTATGTTGCATATGAATGAAGAACTTGACGTCATGCCCGCAAGACAGACTTACTGGTGACGCGTTACGTCGAAAGTGTTGAACAATGTAGCGCCCTGTCATACCCCAAAACAAAGTGTTTGGTGAATATAATTTATCGACGTAGGCGGACAGAAGACGACCCTAAGGCTCACGAACGAACGTGAACGAAACGCGTTCGTCTGTCGAAGGACCATTCACAAACGTTCCACGAATGTGACGTGCTTGCATCTCCTTTTTAATGCCATGAAATATTCCTCGCCATGTTGTGGACGAAACTTTCTCTATAGGGCAATATGACACGGACACGTTCATCGCCGGTTTGTACATTGGCAAAACCACGTTTTTTCTTCTTATTGGATTGAATGCTGCGGAGTTGTGATACTGACTGCAGGATTTTCAGCCTTTGTTCAAAACGGGCAGCAACTTCTGTTTCATTCAGTGAATGTGGTGAAATAATTGCCTCCCTTCTGTCCTCGTAAACGTTATGGGCGACAGTCTGCTTTTGACTCGACAGTATGGAATTCTCATCTTCGTTATCGTCAAAACGGGCAACAACCCTTGCTCGCCTCACTGAATGTAGAGAATGACTTGTCTCCCTTGTGTCATCGGAAACAGCATCGCTGACTGTGAGTTTTTTGGGATTCTTGTCTTTATTGTTCTCAAACCAGGCAGAAGCCCCTGCTTGTCTAAGTGAACGTGGGGAATGAATTATCTCCCTCTTGTCGTCGTAGTCATCGTCGTTGACAGTGGGTTGTTCGTTAGACAGTGTAGGAGTCGTGAGTTCCCCGTCATATCCCGTCACATCCTGGGCCAGCTCAGAGGTTTTTCTTGAGTATATCTGTAAAACAATATGAAAAAGATTAGTTCAGTCATTTCACTACGGGAGAAGAGTGGCAGAATGGTTCAGACGTTCACCTGCCAGTAACTAAACTCGAGGTTCCAGGGTTCGTTTCCCGTAGAGGCCTCAACTTTTCTCCTCAGTTTTACCGGGAAATCGAACTGGACGTCTAGTCCTTTGGAAGGGGACGAAAAACGAGTTGGACCCATATGCCTTCTGGCAGCGCATGTTAAAGATCCCACGGCAGTTGAAAATCGTGAAGAACACGGCACTGCCTGGATGCCTTGGTTAGAAAAAAACATTTGAGAGAGATGTTGATTTTCAAGGTCCTGGCCTTTCAAGACCAGTCAGCCTTCGTTACTTTCTGAAGTCTTGGTCAATAAAGAATAAAAGTGAATATGACTTTGAATTTGAATCGAAGGAGAGGGGATGGGCGCCAACCTTGTGGTGCTGCCCCAGGGAAAAGTTGAGGTCTCTGCCACCTCACTCCCCTACGACCTCAGGATTATGGAACTATCTAGGTAGGACCTCAGGACCTGGTTAGCTCTTGGGTTTATGTGCAAGCCTAAGGCTTGTGCCATGATCATTCTGGATCGTCTCCATCACATGACATGGAGTTCATTCCGAGCGCGGAGACGTCATCTTGAGAAAATGACACTGACACTGACTACGTAAATGTGGGCTGGCTAACTCTGTTGACGAACTCATAGACTAAATATCTGACGTCTCGAGTTTAATCCTAGCCTGCAACCAAAGATTTGTTCTGTTCGATGCTTATATGTAAGACCTTATTACTTTGATGTTGTCAGGTTAATGCTTCATAGGTCTTGTACTGTCGACTCTCTCCATCTCCATACCAGGACCTTACCAACTCGTTTTTTGTTTGTTTGTTTTGTTTTGTTTTTTTGCATGCTTGAGGAGACTGCCAAATCATTACTGATAGATTTTGGTCGAGCGTATATGGAATTGTCCAAGTGCGACGATTCATTCCTGAACAATCTTGTGACACACTGATACATAGCGTTCTGCTGTTACAGTCAGTGCGTTAGACTGCGCTGTCTGTGCATTCTGCGTTACGTTTTGTAATGTATTCTACAGATGTTGTGTGTCCTCAATAATAATAGGCTTCGCCAGTTTGGTTGGTTGGTTGGTTGGTTGGATGGATGGATGGTTGCTTGCTTGCTTGATAGGTAGCTTGCTTGCTTGCTTTATTCTCTTTTCTTGTTTGATTTTGTATCTTGTTCAGTTTTTTTAAGAACTAATTCATAAAAGAGGTGAGAAGTAACCCTCAACAATGATTAGGTCAATAATTAAAGGTAAAGGTTTTCCACACAACATAGGGGTCATATCGGGCAAATCTAACCACTCTCAGTGATATTCTTTTACTACCACTACTTCTACTACTACTACTACTACTACTACAACTACTACTACTACTACTACTACTACTACTACTACTACTACTACTACTACTACTATCACACCATTACATGTACTACTGCTACTTTTGCTGCTGCTGCTACTATTAATTCTACTTCTACTGTTACTACTATTACTGCTGCTGCTACTGCTACTACTACTATTGGTGCTGCTACTACTACCACTACTACTACTACTACAACAACTACTACTACTACACTACTACTACTACTACTACTACTACTATTACTACAGTGGCCCTGTTGTCTAGTCCTGGTGATTTTCCCGTCCTGTTGTCAAGTCCTGGTGATTTTCCTGTCCTGTTGTCTAGTCCTGGTGATTTTCCCATCCTGTTGTCAAGTCCTGGTGATTTTCCTGTCCTGTTGTCTGGTCCTGGTGATTTTCCTGTCCTATTGTCATGTCCTGGTGATTTTCCCTTCCTGTTGTCTAGTCCTGGTGATTTTCCTGTCCTGTTGTCTAGTCCTGGTGATTTTCCGGTCCTGTTGTCAAGTCCTGGTGATTTTCCTGTCCTGTTGTCTAGTCCTGGTGATTTTCCTGTCCTGTTGTCAAGTCCTGATGATTTTCCTGTCCTGTTGTCTAGTCCTGGTGATTTTCCTGTCCTGTTGTCTAGTCCTGGTGATTTTCCTGTCCTGTTGTCAAGTCCTGGTGATTTTCCTGTCCTGTTGTCTGGTCCTGGTGATTTTCCTGTTCTGTTGTCTGGTCATGGTGATTTTTCTGTCCTGTTGTCTGGTCCTGGTGATTTTCCTGTCCTATTGTCTGGTCCTGGTGATTTTTCTGTCCTGTTGTCTGGTCCTGGTGATTTTCCTGTCATATTGTCTAGTCCTGGTGATTTTCCCGTCCTGTTGTCTGGTCCTGGTGATTTTCCTGTCCTGTTGTCAAGTCCTGGTGATTTTCCTGTCCTATTGTCTGGTCCTGGTGATTTTCCTGTCCTATTGTCAAGTCCTGGTCATTTTCCTGTCCTGTTGTCTAGTCCTGGTGATTTTCCTGTCCTGTTGTCAAGTCCTGGTGATTTTCCCGTCCTGTTGTCAAGTCCTGGTGATTTTCCTGTCCTGTTGTCTAGTCCTGGTGATTTTCCTGTCCTGTTGTCAAGTCCTGGTGATTTTCCTGTCCTGTTGTCTAGTCCTGGTGATTTTCCTGTCCTGTTGTCTGGTCCTGGTGATTTTCCTGTCCTGTTGTCTAGTCCTGGTGATTTTCCTGTCCTGTTGTCTGGTCCTGGTGATTTTCCTGTCCTGTTGTCTGGTCCTGGTGATTTTCCTGTCCTGTTGTCTAGTCCTGGTGATTTTCCTGTCCTGTTGTCTAGCCTGATGATTTTCCTGTCCTGTTGTCTAGCCCGGTGATTTTCCTGTCCTGTTGTCTGGTCCTGGTGATTTTTCCTGTCCTGATTGTCTAGTCCTGGTGATTTTCCTGTCCTGTTGTCTAGTCCTGGTGATTTTCCTGTCCTGTTGTCTGGTCCTGGTGATTTTCCTGTCCTGTTGTCTAGTCCTGGTGATTTTCCTGTCCTGTTGTCTGGTCCTGGTGATTTTTCCTGTCCTGTTGTCTGTTCTGGTCGATTTTCCTGTCCTGTTGTCTAGTCCTGGTGATTTTCCTGTCCTGTTGTCTAGTCCTGGTGATTTTCCTGTCCTGTTGTCAAGTCCTGGTGATTTTCCTGTCCTGTTGTCTAGTCCTGGTGATTTTCCTGTCCTGTTGTCATGTCCTGGTGATTTTCCTGTCCTGTTGTCTAGTCCTGGTGATTTTCCTGTCCTGTTGTCTGTCCTGGTGATTTTCCTGTCCTGTTTGTCTGGTCCTGGTGATTTTCCCCTGTCCTGTTGTCTAGTCCTGGTGATTTTCCTGTCCTGTTGTCTGGTCCTGGTGATTTTCCTGTCCTGTTGTCTAGTCCTGGTGATTTTCCTGTCCTGTTGTCTAGTCCTGGTGATTTTCCTGTCCTGTTGTCTAGTCCTGGTGATTTTCCTGTCCTGTTGTCAGTCCTGGTGATTTTCCCGTCCTGTTGTCTAGTCCTGGTGATTTTCCTGTCCTGTTGTCTGGTCCTGGTGATTTTCCTGTCCTGTTGTCTAGTCCTGGTGATTTTCCTGTCCTGTTGTCTAGTCCTGGTGATTTTCCTGTCCTGTTGTCTGTCCTGGTGATTTTCCTTCCTGTTGTCTAGTCCTGGTGATTTTCCTGTCCTGTTGTCTATCCTGGTGATTTTCCTGTCCTGTTGTCTAGTCCTGGTGATTTTCCTGTCCTGTTGTCTGGTCCTGGTGATTTTCCTGTCCTGTTGTCTAGTCCTGGTGATTTTCCTGTCCTGTTGTCTGGTCCTGGTGATTTTCCTGTCCTGTTGTCTGGTCCTGGTGATTTTCCTGTCCTGTTGTCTGGTCCTGGTGATTTTCCTGTCCTGTTGTCTGGTCCTGGTGATTTTCCTGTCCTGTTGTCTGGTCCTGGTGATTTTCCTGTCCTGTTGTCTGGTCCTGGTGATTTTCCTGTCCTGTTGTCTGGTCCTGGTGATTTTCCTGTCCTGTTGTCTAGTCCTGGTGATTTTCCTGTCCTGTTGTCTGGTCCTGGTGACTTGTCCTGTCCTGTTGTCTGGTCCTGGTGATTTTCCTGTCCTGTTGTCAAGTTCTGGTGATTTTCCTGTCCTGTTGTCAAGTCCTGGTGATTTTCCTGTCCTGTTGTCTAGTCCTGGTGATTTTCCTGTCCTGTTGTCTGATCCTGGTGAGTTTCCCGTCCTGTTGTCAAGTCCTGGTGATTTTCCTGTCCTGTTGTCTAGTCCTGGTGATTTTCCTGTCCTTTTGTCTAGTCCTGGTGATTTTCCCGTCCTGTTGTCTAGTCCTGGTGATTTTCCTGTCCTGTTGTCTAGTCCTGGTGATTTTCCCGTCCTGTTGTCTAGATAGATAGACAAATATGTGTGTGTGTGTCAGTGTGTGTGTGTATGTGTGTCTTTGTGTGTTGTACTTACTGGTATTATCTATCAATTGTTGGTTTAATTACCTAAATCTGTTAGTAACGTAAAGTAGTTCGTTACCTGTACATTGGCCCGAGTCATCCACTTGCTGATAAGCTTTGAGACATTCACACGTGAAACTTGTCGTGGTGGTGGTGGTGGCCTTCGTTGTCGTAGTCGCCATCGCCGTCGTGGCGGTGATAGGCGAAAGAAAACCAGTAGGGGCAGAAGGGGTATTATTGTTGTTGTTGTTGTTGTTGCTGTTGTTGGTGGTGGAGGTGGTGGAGGTGGTGGGAGTGGTGGAGGTGGTGGTGGTGATTTCCACGCATCGTTGAGTGGACGTATCACAGGTGTGAGTGCCATCTGTGCATGGGCTTCCTGTGTATAGCCATCATCATCATCATCATTATCATCATTGTCATCGACACTGTCGTCGTCGTCGTCGTTGTCGTCGTCGTATTCCTCCTCCTCCTATCATAATTATCATCAGCATTGTCATTGTCATCATCATCAATTCCTATCACAATCACAATCATCGTCGTCGTCGTTATCGCTATAATCGTCACTGACACCAGCTTCACCAGTTTCGTTGTCCTCATCGGTGTCATTGTCAGTGTCACCACAGACATCCTTTTCCTTCTTCTCCTCCTCAACATCATCAACATCATCTCATCCATTTATAGCCGCATCACTATCACAACCGCCAACATCAACATCGTCATCACTGGTATCAAAATCGTCAGTTACCATTATAGTCTTCATCATCATTACGACCATCAAAGTCATCATCCTAGTAATCTTTATCACTCTCGTCCTCATCATCTGCACCATCGACATCATGGGTGGGGTCAGCATTGTCATGTACATTGCCCTGTGCAATGATGATGGGTATCAAATGTTTGAATACTGCTCTTAGAGACATACGTGTTGCATGTTTTTCTATGATTATTATCATTAGCAGTAGTAGTAGTAGTAGTAGTAATAGTAGTAGTAGTAATAGTAGTAGTAGTAGTAGTAGTAGTAGTAGTAGTAATAGTAGTAGTAGCAGTAGTAGTAGTAGTAGTAGTAATAGTAGTAGCAGTAGTAGTAGCAGTAGTAGTAGTAGTAGTAGTAGTAGTAGTAGTAGTAGTAGTAATAGTAATAGTAGTAATAGTAGTAGTAGTAGTAGTAGCAGTAGTAGTAGTAGTAGTAGTAGTAGTAGTAGTAGTAGTAGTAGTAGTATCAGTATTATTATCATCATTATCATTATTATTGTTGTTATTATTATTATTATTATTATTATCATTATATTGTTTTTGTTATTAATATCATCATTATCATCATCATCATCATCATTATTATCATATTATTATTATTACTATCATTGTTGTTGTTGTTGTTGTTGTTGTTGCTGTCAAATAATGTTTTAATTCACGGTGCATTTTTTGTTTGTTTTTGGTTTGTTTTTGTTAGTTTGCGTGTTTGTTCTTTTCAGGATCATTTCACTCAGGATGTCGCCTTTTGCTCACATTATTTTTCTTGTCTCGTTTTCTGCACCATCTCAATGGCCACAGATGCTGGAACAATTTTTTTATGGTGATAATGAGGATGATGAACACGATGCTATGGAGTTCTGTCTATATTGACACTGCGTGATAGTATATTCTTTTTGTCAATTTATTGAAAAGGGAAGTTATCATGTTCATTTAATACGGCATTTGAAAAAGGAAGTTATCATATTCATTTAATACGGCATTTGAAAAGGGCAGTTATCATATTCATTTAATGCGGCATTTGAAAAGGAAAATTATCATATTCACTTAAAACGGCATTTGAAAAGGGAAGCTATCATATTCATTTACTACGGCATTGGAAAAGGGAAGTTATCGTATTTATTTAATATGGACTTTGAAAAGGAAAGTTATCAGATTCATTTAAAACGGCATTTGAAAAGAGAAGTTGCCATTCACCCAGTCAGCAGAACTTGTCCCTTTTATACAAAAAGGGAAAGAACTACCAAGATCTAAACCAAGTAATAGGAAACCAATTTCCTTAACTAACACAGATTGTAAACTCTGCAAAATGCTTAGAATGTAGCTTATCAATTCATTAATACACCACGATCAGGTTGGTTTTCTGAAGGGCAGAAATATAATTATCAACAATCCTTGAAACGATTGACGACGTAGCTGACTTCAAATAAAGCGAATTTGCCTGAAGCACAGACGAATTGAAGAAATTGTCCGCAGGAAAAAATACATGCACATCAACAGATTGCTTGAAATCGAAAGATGGTACTCTTTCATGGAAAAAGACAAAATATTAGACAAATGGGGAGAGTACATAAAGACCTTTTTGATGATGACAGAAACGAAGATCAGATTATAAGAAAGAACTTTGAAGGACCACCCATAATGAAAGATGACGTTAGAGCAGCAATGAAAAAGATAAAACCAGGAAAAGCCCCAGGACCAGACAATATTACTACAGAGATGATTGAAGCCATGGAGGAATTTTGACAGTCCTCCTAAATGAAATTTATGAAACCAAGGCTTTCGATCGGGTAAGACATGAACAATTGATCAACCAACTAGAAAGACTCAATATTGATGGAAAAGATCTACGAATAATCAGAAATATGTATTGGGAACAAACAGCTGCAATGAGAATAAAAAACGATATAAGCTCTTTCCAAAACATCAAAAGAGGAGTCAAACAAGGTTGTGTTTTGTCACCAGATCTGTTTTCACTTTACAGCGAAAACATCATGAGAAACCTAGAGGAAAACCCTGGATTAAAGGTTGGAAGAAAAATGATAAACAACATTCGATACGTAGATGACACCGTGCTAATTGCAGAAAGTGAAAGAGACCTACAAAACCTTGTGAATATACTAGAAACAGAAAGCAAAGTATAAGGGGTTGGAACTAAACAGCAGGAAGACTGAAGTCATGATGATCAGTAAAAAACATAAAATTCCCTCATGCAACATAACAGCAAACAGCACAACCTTGACACAGGTTGATAAGTTTAAATACCTGGGAACGATCATTTCACCAGACGGCAGATGCACATCAGAAATAGCCAGCAGAATCGACCAAGCCAAAACAGCATTCAAGAAGATGAAAAGCATTCTTACCGACAAATGCCTATCAATTAACATCAGGAGAGAGAGTTCTTGAATGTTATATAGAACCAATACTGTTGTACGGTTGTGAGGCATGGACAGTCAACAAGCAAAGGCAGAACAAGATTGAGTCAGCAGAGATATGGTTTCTAAGAAGAATGTTGAGAGTTCCATGGACAGCCAAGAAAACAAACGAGACAGTCTTGATGGAGGCAGGCACAAGTAGAGCATTCATAAGGAAGATTAGGAAAAGACAGGCAACATTTATAGGCCATTTTATGAGGAAAGGGGAATTGGAACACCTGGTCACAACAGGAAAGCTGGAGGGAAAGAGAGCACCGGGTGGACCCAGGCAGAAGATACTGGACGGACTTGCAGGATGGCTGGGGACAAGGAGGGTGGAAGAGATGCTTAAAACAACAAGTGATAGAGACAGATGGAAGTCCATATTCGCCAACGCATTGCGGCAGGGCACCTGATGATGATGATGATTTTAACAGTAAATTTTAAACAGGCTTTTGACAGAATATCAAAAGGCACAATTGTAAATAGGCTTTTGACAGAATATCAGAAGACTACACGTTGTATGCATGTTCAAATCTGGTTATTTACATTGGTGTACTGTATTAATGGAAAACTAAAAGAGTCATACCGGGTATTGTGGTTGGATAAGTGATGGCTTCTCTGTAAGTGCTGGCAATCGACATGGGTGTATCTTTTCCCCCTTGCATGTATATGTATTCTAGAAATCTAGTTACTGAACATTCAAGTAAAGGGCGATAATAACTTACGAGGTATTTAGTATTATTAATAAGGTTAACAAGGACAGGTCCGCTACACTTAAAGAGACTTTTTATTCCAACGATATGATGATGTGTTTGAAAGATAAGGATAATTTGAATAAATTAAGATTACTAGATAAATTTTCTCACTATCAGATGTAGAAATACATCGCAATAAGGCAGAAGAAATGTACACTTGAGTAGTAAAGCATTCGGCTGTATCTATTTTGGGCTGAAGTGGAAACACGAGATAAAAATACGAGGTATATGGTTTTGTAATACGATGTCAGCCTTAGCATTGGATGAAAACTGGACAAGTCGAACTGAAAACATATGCGTACAATAAATAACTGGCAACGGAGAAACTTAGGATATTTTGGTAAAATTTGTGTCATAAAAAGCTTTATTGTTCCTCAGTTTTGTGTATGCCATGAAAGCAATATGTATTTCTGAAAGTATTTTAGACAGACTGAATGTGATACTATATCATTTTCTGTAGAAAAGAAAACACAATCAAGAAAGGGTTTGAACAAGTCAGAAGATGCGTTATTCAAAGTGAATTTCAAAGCGCCCATATTAAGATAGTTTATATTAACCTTATGCAACAGTCCTTCCTTTCTGAGAGGGTAAGAAACAACTATGTAACAGCTGATGAATGTAAACGGATGATAATACCACGCTTTGTAACAGCTGATGAATGTAAACGGATGATAATACCACTCTTTGTAACAGCTGATGAATGTAAATGGATGAAAACACCACTCTTTGTAACATAACAGCTGATGAATGTAAACGGACGATAACACCACTCTTTGTAACATAACAGCTGATGAATGTAAACGGACGAGAACACCACTCTTTGTAACATAACAGCTGATGAATGTAAATGGACGATAATACCACTCTTTGTAACAGCTGATGAATGTAAACGGACGATAACACCACTCTTTGTGACAGCTGATCAATGTAAACAGACTATAATACCACTCTTTGTAACAGCTGATGAATGTAAACGGACGATAACACCACTGGAAATGAGTTCTAATTTAAGGTACTGCGAAGAGTGATTTGGCCCGTTGTGTTATATGGAAGTGAAGGATGGACTCTTTAAGCGGCAGGTGAAAGCAAAATCCAAAGTGCAGAGATGTGGTTCTACATGTACAGAAGACTCCTAAAATATGCTGGACTGAAAGATGAACAAACCAAAGCATTCTGGAAGAACTGAACAAACCACCTGAACTTTTAGGCCTGGTTAGGAAAAGGAAAAGGAAATACTTTGGACAAAGCTCCGTGTAATGAAGACTGTGGCCCAGGGCAAAATAGATGTGCAAAGAGACGACAAGGAAGACCGCGGACTTCCTGTGCAGAGAACATAGCCAAATGGACGAAGCTGCCGAAAGATGAAATCTACAGAAGGACTGTGGACTGAAGGGGATGGAGACAACTGACGGGGCATACATCAGCGGCTACCATCAAGAATGATGTCACCGACAGGTGAGCAGGATAAATAATTCAGTGTCACGCCTTTCATTGTGAAACAGCAAAGGACAGGTAACCTATATCTACAGTACTCAGTTTGACTCGTAGCTGAAACAGCAAAGGACAGGTAACTCATAGCTGTGGTACTCAGTTTGACTGGTAATGGAACAACAAAGGACAGGTAACCCATAGCTATAGTACTCAGTTTGACTCGTAGCTGAAACAGCAAAGGACAGGTAACTCATAGCTGTGGTACTCAGTTTAACTGGTAATGGAACAACAAAGGACAGGTAACCCATAGCTATAGTACTCAGTTTGACTGATAATGGAACAACAAAGGACAGGTAACCCATAGCTATAGTACTCAGTTTAACTCGTAGCTGAAACAGCAAAGGACAGGTAACTCATAGCTGTGGTACTCAGTTTAACTGGTAATGGA
>JAPXFY010003504.1:0-21518 GCA_030674185.1 Monoplex corrugatus
GAGGGTAACGGATTTTTTGGAACAAATCATACACGGTGATAAGATATCACACACATACACTACATGGCAAAACTCTAAAATCACTCCTGTTCACAGTAAAAAAATGCAAATCTCATAAAAGCGTGAAGTCTGATCATCTGACGGGATAAACAAACATGATCACTGTCTTGTCTCACAGGTGACAAGCACTTCAACAATGATGACAATTTCAGAGTTTTTTATAAAGGGTAGTTTGTTTTGGATGCTTTTACACCCGTTTTTGATTTTAAAAAAGAAGCCTTTATCTCACCAAAGCCCTTTTTAAATTTTGATTAAAAAAACACAGTAAAAAGTAATATTGAGGAAATAGTTTACAATTTAAAAAAAACTGTTTTTGTTAAATATATTTTAAAATGGATTTAATCCTGTGCTGCAAAGTGAATATTCAGCATCATACCCAGCCTCAGGTCACATGATCCAAAGAAATCATTGTAATGTGACTTATTGATCAAGAAACATTTGCAAATCAATCAAATCACCTTATATTGTCACCCACCATAAAAACAAGTGTAAGTATTGGTACATACTCCGGACAGTGCACTTTACAAGGCATGACAGTACTAAAAATACAAAAACAATAAATATAACACTGTACAAAATACAAATTATACACATAATACAAAATATACACAATAAGGATTTATTCAAACAAACAGAAAACATTATGTAATATAACAGTAATTATGATAATAACACAGTAAATACATAAAATTATGCAAATATAAATACGAAGTAAAGTAAAAAACCAAAACAGCAAAGTTTTTTTTTTACAGTAAAGTGTGTGAAGTGTTGATGTGTTTCTATCCAGAGAAGTGCAGTGTTGGTGGTTATGGGCTTTTGGCATTGAGGGCCATTAGTTTTCAGAATGTTCAGAAGTCAAGGCCGTGGGAAGAAACGGTCTCTTACCGGCTGGGCGGGACCGCTGCCTTTCCAAGGCTGCACACTCTCAAAAAAAGGTACAAAAACTGTCACTGGGACAGTAACCCTCAAAGTGGTTCTAAATAATACCTTTAGGTACCAATATTACCTTTGAAGGATAATATGCACTCTGTGGTACAAATGGTACCTTTGAAAAGGTCCCCCGCCACAGTGACAGCTTTTGTACCTTTGTTTTCTGAGTGTGGGGTGGCTGGAGTCACTGAGATCCTCCACCTTTCCTCTACACAGCCTGGTGGAGTGTTCTGGGGGCGGGAAGCTCCCTCCAACTTTTTTACGGGCTGTCCGGATGCTTCCCCGGAGCGGTTAAATGAGTAGGTTAGGGGCTCAATCAACACTTCCTTAGCCTTAAAGTTCATTTCTTCTATCAAGCTACCATCTTCTTAACTGGCCCACCAGACTCTCATAATTTAATTTCATTTGTCTGAAATGCTCCATTGACAAGCACTATCTTCCTTGTAGGCGGGTCTCTAAAGTCACTCTGGCTCTGCCATAACCAATCCTAACGTTTGGTCGTGACGAACTTCATATGTCAAACTTTTCCCGAACCCCATGGGAAGGCAAAACATCATGGCCACCAACAAAACTAAGCAAAGATTGTTCTAGCTCCGGCTTTAACTTGATATTCGGCATGTTGCCACACGGACCGAATGGCTTCGCTCGCATCTTTCTCCGCTGCCATTACTGAACTCAACTCAAAATAACCCCGGCATCAACGCAACTTCTCAGACACACCCCTCGTTCGCGATTGGCCCGGTAAAAATTGACCGAGAAAAACCAAGTCTACAGCAGAATCCCAGACGAGTACTGAAGAAAATGAAAATTGAGCGGAAGTACGTTGGAGGCGGAGCCAGGCTACCATCTTCTATCTTCTATTCTTCTAGCCTTCCAATCCTTCTTCACCCTTGCCTCTGTGGCATCAACCATGTGAGGTCCTTGGGTTGAGTATGCCAAGGAAATTGTAAGTGTCTGAACCTCTTCATGGTGTCTGCAGATGGTGATGGGGGGGGGGGGGGTGTTGTATCCTGGAACCACTACAACACTTTGTCCTTTTGACATTGAGGGAGAGGTTGTTCTCCTTCACCAGTCAGGGCGTTACCTCCTCCTTGTTGGCCATTCCCTTGTTGCCGGTGATCATTCCTACACAATTTAGTCAGTGAATTTGAAGATGGTATTAGAGCTGTTGTTCCTGCCAGTCCCTGCAGACTCCAGTGTTGAGGATCATTGGGGGGAGGGTCTTGTTTAACCCCGTTTGACTACTTGTCTCTCCGACTGTAAATTTAGGTCCCGCTGCACAGAGAACTGTTCATAAAGTGCTCGATTATGGAAAAAAATCATTATCACTTTATTATTTTGGCAGTATTGAATACACGATTATGTAACCAACCATTATTTTCACATGCTTCTGTGGGAACGGGTAACTTTATTAAAGACACCTTTCAAAAAATTCTTAAAAAATCAAATTTGAACATTTATTGTACTTTTAATATTAAAAAATAATATAACTTAAATACTTCAAAAGTATGAATAATTCCCGCAGGTCTATCACTTATAAGCGGGAAATAAGCCCACAAACATTGATTCACTTTAGTAGAAGTTTATAGTACCTAAATTAATCCAAACAGTTAAAAAATCAATCAATCATTTAAAAACTTTCTCCAAGACAAATTTCACAAACCTGTGAGTGTTCAGCAGCGCCATTTTCTTCTCTTTCCCCTCTCTCAAAATGGGGTTGGACAAGGCAACGCGAAAAATTTCAGCGTTTAGGAGTCGGGACATGCGGAAATTGTCACTTCACATAATGCCAAACGGGCCGCATTGCATCATAACTAAAGTTGATAATTTTCCTTCTTTTTAAGTCTATCAGTTAAAACATTCAACGGAAGAGTTTAGGCTTCGGGAGAGGCGGATGTGCCTGTGTCTTCAGAACACAAGACAAAATAAGATGTTCTTGCAGAACAAACTGGCAAAATAATCGTTTTTCTCGATTGTACTCGGAGCCAAAATCGAAATTCGATTAATTGCACAGCCCTACTGTTCAGGTCCAGAGCCGCATTATGGTGTTGAATGTGAACTGTAGTCTACAAACGCATTCTCCAATGTGCTCCTTTTTTCTAGGAAGAAGAGCAGTGTTGAATTATAACATTCAGTAAGCGATTGCCACGGTATGCAAATGCGTGTTCCAATTGGCGGCAGCACAGAACAGATTAGTTTTGACGCCGTTTGAACATTTACTAAAAATAGGGTTTGAGCAATAGGGCGCCAGTCCCATTTAAGCAGGGTTTTAGTTTGTTTGGGTACAGGCACGATGAAGGACGTTTGGGCATTGGGGCACCACAGAAAGAAAGGGAAGGAGGAAAATGTCTGTAAAATCGTCCCTAACTTGTGCTGGAATCAGTTGGCCTCTGGGATATTCACCTGATGGAAGGATCAGGTTAATTGCAAAGACACTGTGAAAGAACTAACCGGGAGAAATTCTCGTGACGGGGTGTTGTGTCCTTCAACCGAGAGTAAAATTATTTCTCGTCCTCTTCACAGCAAGTTTTTATTCCCTTAAACTGAGTGTTGTCTCCTCCACATGTTCTAGTATTGTTACATCAAACTTCTTTCCACCTTTGTCCCTGTACGGCTGTTACATTTTATTTAAATGTTCTATCAAATTAACAATTTTTTTTTTAAAAATTAATAGTTTTGAAAACGTTGTGGTGCTTCATATTTTTGTGGAAATGGGATACTTGTGGAAATGCACGTTTTTTAGGAATTTGATGAATAAAAGTTCAAAAAAACGCATTTATTTGAAAAAAAATAAATCTTTTGTAATATAATGGCAGTCTACTGGCCACTTTTGATCAAACTGAATGCAATATTACATTTCTAAAAAAAAAAAAAAAAAAATCTATTTTAAAATCTTTAAAATTTAAAAGGGATAACCGGAGTTGCCAGTCCCTTAAAGGGGGGTTTATGTTTTTGCAATAACCAGGTACATTTTCTCACTTATTACACAACTACAAACCAATAAGCGACAAGAAATATTGATTTAGTTTAAATAATTTTATTACGTGATGAAAAGAAGTATGGATTGATACATTTTAAACTGCACGCTATTTAGGAAATCATTTAAAGGGGACAAGGCCAATGTAGCGGCTACGTTTACTCATTAACAAAAAATATTGGCGAATGCTGCGGGTGACCAATCACGTCTGTCCTCCAGAAGTGTGTAATGCTGAACTCGTCCCAGTCCTTCTGAACACACACCCAAATTCACAAACATTATTGACTGATCTGAGGACAATTTGTCTTTGCTCTCCACCGACGCTTTTAAAGTCACGTATGAACTGTGGATAATGGAGTGAGATACAGTAAAGGAGTATATTACAGCACATTATTGTGCATTACATTATCTGTAATTTCATTCATTGCTTATATTAAAGATATTTGCAAGTGGAAAATTACCTGCTGTGTTGGTCTGTTCTCAATTCTTAGCAGAAATACACTATTTATACCGCCGCAGAGTCTCTTCTTCATAATAACACTTCAATTAAAACCTCATCACTAATGGTTAAAAATTCGTGTTCGCTAATGCTACATTCAGGCCCGCATCAATGGGGGGGGTTGGGGAGAGGGGGGGACTCAAAATAATTTTATTAGGCTACTTTTATTATCAAAGCATCACCGAGGCCTGCGTGGGATAATAAAATAGTTAGTTAATTGCCCTTAAAGCTTACTCAAAAATAAGAGAAATACTTCTCATTTTTTTTCCCCACATATGAGCCACAAGGAAATATTAAAAAATAATTAAACATTTATAACTTATCAAACATTTGAAGTAACTCCTCTCCTCGTCTCAATTGTGGCGTTAATCAAAACTATAGAGTCAAAGAAGGGTACTCACATTACTTATTAATGGGAGAAACTGCAAGGGAGCGCATCGTATTAGAACAGAGGAGCCTGTATGGAAACTGCACAGTTTGTTTATCTTTCTGTTAATTTGATAATCTTTAACAACCAATATCCTCCTTTTAACACTTGTAAAATCCATTTAACAATTTTCCTCAACAATTAGTTAAAACGGGAAAAAAAGTTGCAGGTACATGTGGGCTCTTATGATTTATTAAGGTGTTTTTTTGTTGGCATAATTAGCATGCTCTTTATGCATTATGTACCCAGTGTTTTAAGGTGTAAATTAATGTCAAAGCGCAGCTACCTCTTCGGTTATTAAATGATAGATTACCAATGCAGCGATAACTCCTAAGGAAAGCATTTTCATCCCCTCGCAGTGCGTTGGCTTTCAAAACGGAAGCATGTGGTCATTTCGGGGATGTGATATTTGCCTTGCCAGCTGTCTTTGTGTTTGCATATGTAAAGAGGGCGTTAGAATTTTAGCTTCGTAACCTTGGACCGCTCTAAGGCCTTACACAATTATTATTTGTTTGACCCAAACTAAAGAGGGCGGAGCAAGAGGCCGGAATGACATTCCCTCAATGTTCCGCGTCACTATGACAACGACTCACAACAGACACCAAAGAATGTTAATGTGCCCGGAGAAGCGGACATTCCCGATGAAATACCTCAGAGGCCGATTAAAACACAAGGACACATGCTCATTTTTCAGTTCTTAGAACTCATTTGTAATCTGGGGTTATGGAAAAATTGGTCAAAATTAGGCTATAGTGGAAAACACTTGAGGTTCCAGGGGTTTCAGGGTTTGACTAGTTATTTGTTCTGGTAAGGAAGCATCAATTGCAACCAAACAGCGTTCAGCGAGGTCTTCAAGCTAGGGTCCAGGGGGAAATTACTCTAAAAATTGATAGGTTAGGGTTATTAGAAAAATTAAAAAAACACAATATTTAACTAAATATATAAATAATTGATTAAAATAAAAAATAACAATAAAAATGGCAACACTTTAACAAAAGGGGCCCCTTTTTCGCAAACAGCGGAAAGTACACCGCGGGCCATATTGTTGACATGACATCGTCCTGCCCCTGCCGCCGCAGATTTGAGTTGGGTGAGCAGTAGCCAAAGGTTCATCTCGTCGGTTCAAGAGAAATAACTTGAATTGTTTTGGGGCCCATACAAATAGACCCAATACCTAAGTAAAGATCCTCCTATGCCAGCCGTAACTTATCCGGATATTTATAAAGTTACGTTCAACGTACCCATAACGTTCACTTCGCAGGACTCCAACTAACTTTTACTGGATCATTGTAACAAAAAAACAGTATCAACAACACTATTCCCTACCTAGTTCATGGGCTTTTCAATAGTCAAGTCAAGTCACCTTTATTTTATAGCCTTTTTACAATAAAAATTTTTTCAAAGCAGCTTCACGAGATACAGAAACATGTTAAATTTTTAAATTTTAAATTAAAAATAAAATGCCCCAATCGTTACTTGTGGTAAAATTTAAGGAACAACATTCGTGGGGAGTTGGCAGTTTAGCCTGTTTATCCATAGCCACACGTCTCTCCTTGCGCTGGCTCAACTCCTCTGTCTCACACCCTTCACTTTTCTGACAGTCGGTACCGCATAAAAAGAACCCCGGGGGTTCTTATTGCTGTTGTTTAAAACATGTATTACCAACACCCATCGAGCTGTTTTTTTAAAAAAAATACAGCGTAATCCTGGATAATACCGACACGCCTCGCGTCAATTACAGATGACAGTTGTGTGGTTTCATGTCAACAAAATGGCCGCCGCAACACTGATGACGCAGATGAAAACATCTATAACCGTACTTCACACGCCGCCGGCGAGAGCGGCAAAATTCGCTTTTCGCCGCCGCCAGCGACGCCGTAAAGATTTGTGGAGCTCTGCGTAGATCGAATGCGTGTCTTTTTAAAACGTGGGGCCACAAACAAACAAGCAGGTCGATCGTTATTTTTTGCAAAAAATTGATCGAAAAGAATTTAAAAACAATTATAGGGACTGTTGCTAATAAAATAAACAAATAAAAACCCCTTTGTGTGGTGTGGCTTTTGTGTTCAGGTTAAGTGCTATCAAATTTGCTTCCCCCCTGAAAAGAAGGTTCTAGCACGAAAAACTTGCCTTAAATATGTTTGCGCGCCTTTTATCAATTTCAAATATCATCCCCTCATTTTGCTTGTGGTCGGAACCAAAGTTTTCAGTACTGCGTTCCTGGATTTCTCAAACGGGCACATCTAATTCCGATTTTCCGCCGAACCGCCATGCTTATTACCAAAAGTTGACCTGACTTCAATCTCCTCGCCGCCTCACCATCCAAGACGCGCCGCGCCGTCCCCCCCGCCGGAGCTCGCCGCCGGCTCTCATGAAAAGAATGACTTCCGGCCACTTTGACGCCCGCGGCAACGGTGTGAACGCACAGTATGGTTCCATTTGATAACATTGTTTAAATACTTATCAACTGAACTAACAATTCTAAAGTTTTATTATCTTAGTTGATTTTTCTAATACATTATTTAAATCAAAAGTTTTTTATCAATAGCAATAACAAAGTTAATAAATATTGTAACAAAAGTATTGCTCGTTGTTTGTTAATGAGTCAGTGCTAATAATGGTAAACTATGGGCCTTGTTGTAAAGTGTTAGAAAAATGATTAAAATGAATAAATACATTTAATAAAAATAATTGCTCTACGTAAAGTCTATAGTGATGGAAAACAATAAATTACAAAACAAAATATTTTCCATATTAAAATTTTTTTTTTTAATTTTTGATAATTTAGTTTTTCACAGTATAATTAGGTTTTAACATGAAAAATGTGGCGCCTTTATTTCCTAATTTAGGAAAGGTCCCCCAATGGGATGACATGTTTTGGGGTTTGTAGCAACCTAAAAGATTTAAAACCCTTGCCCTAGCAACCACCCAAAATAAACCCCAGCAACTACCTAGAACCAACTCCGTGGCATATATAACTGTTTCAAACTGAATAATTTTGTCTTGACAAATGTTTATTTTCTAGTTGATAAAACAATCTTCCCAATTACCTTCCCCATCTCAGCACCCACACCTTGTTTTCCTTTGTTGGGGTTTGTGATTGGTGCAGAGGCCGTCGGAAGTCGGGGGCTCACACAACTTTGTGAGGAGGGCAGTGAACCTTCAACAGGGGTCTTTAGGTGTGTCCAGCCCTGAAAACAGAAAAACTTCATTTAATATGTTAAAACTGAATTTTTTCTGGGCCTAAAACCAGCCTTTATCTCATCTGATATCGATCTGGTTTTGTCCTCTCAAACACACAACACAACACACACACACACACACACACCACACACACACACAACACACACACACACACACACATGCACTCTCTCATCTTTTATATTCATGTTTTTTGTTTTGGTTTTTCCTCCCAGGAAAGAAAAAAGAGTAATTCAGTCAGATGGGATGAAAGGAAGTGAGAGAACTGATGGAGGAGAGGAGAGCTTTACTCTGGCAAACACACAGGAAGAAACAATGCGCGCCTTCTGGCAAATGTTTTATCATCTCCTTCTCTCCTCCTCTCTCTCTCTCTCTCTCCCTCTCTCTCTCTCTCTCTCTCTCTCTCTCTCTCTCTCCTCTCTCTCACACACACACACACACACACACACAACACACACAAACACACACACACACAAACACACACACACACACACCCACACCACACACCACACACTGACTTTGAGCATCCAGTGAAAAACTTTTCCGCAAATGGAGGACGAGGCAAAAACACTTCCAGCTCTGCTCTTTCCTCGTCCACCAGGAATGTAGTTCTTCCGCAGGAAGTAGAGGATGAGGAGGAAAGGTGTGTGTGGAGTCATTACGAAACTCGGAGACCATTCATCTCTTAAAACATTAAAAACACACTTTCTCGCCATCTATTACAGAACAAATTTAATTTTAATTTTATAACATACACAATTAAAAAACATACAAAAAAATACCCTTTGCTGCTTATGGTGTGTGTTTGTGTGTGTGGTGTGTGTGTGTGTGTGTTTGTGTGTGTGTTTCTAATCACACGGGCGTTTAACAGAGGTCAAACCTCCACACTCCCTCTGACCTTCACATGTCTAGGTTTGTTCTCGGGAAGTTTTGATGCCAACCTGTTTTCGTTTGGAGCGCAGCCATGCCAACGGCCTTCAACCCACACAAACAAACACGCACAACACACACACACACACACATCCCCCACAACACACACACACACCACCACACTTCCCCTTCAGTCGCTCACGTTCGACGTGACGTCGACGTGACGACGTTAGGGGATCACTTCAGGGAGCCCTATCAACTTCGAGTATCTAAAGAACAAGCCAATGAACGTTGGCGTGCGTGAAACGCGTCACGCGCCCCGCCCCGCAGCGCGGGTATAAACAGGAAGCGGACGCCGCACTCATTGTCTTTCGCTTCGGAGCCGAGCTTTGTTTGACTCTGAGATCTACAGACTGCTGAACGTTGTATCTGTCGACAACTAGAGGGAGAAGAGAACTCTGCTGCAGTGCTGGTGTGACGGCGCGATCAGTGGTGGCCGCGAGCATCTTACACAACTGCCGTTTTCACGGCACTGTTTAGTGTGTGTGTGTGTCGGTCTCGTGGGCGTTCCTCATCTGAGAGTGTACCCGATTACACCGCGGCTACCCCTGGGTGCTTCAGCACTAAGAGTCTATTTCTTTCCTCTGTTTGTTATTTTTACTAAAAGAGCAACACAAGCGTGACCCTGCGTCCTTTTCAGGATGTCATTCCGCTTGTGCGTTTCTGGATGCGGTCGTTCCCTGGCGCCAGCAGATGGCCACAAGAGTTGCCTCTCGTGTTTGGGCATTCAACACGCTGAGCAGCTTTTGTGAATAGTTCATGTTCCCATTGCGGGAATATGACTATGGCAGCGCTTAGATCGAGACTCGCTTACCTCACGGGAGGTGCAGTCCCCTCGCCTATGCCCGATCTAGTGCTTATTCTGCCCTGCAGAATAGGCCTACTTCGGCGCATGACCAGGGTGATCTGAGGATTACCGTGAGGGCTTCCCCGTCGAGGCAATCTCCGCGGGCCCCTCACGCCTCTCATGCGCTGTTGCCATCCGCGCCCCTTTGCGATCGACTCGGTCCTTCTCCTGAACGGCCGGTCGTTTCCTTTGGGGCGCCAGCTGACGATCAGATGTCGATCGCAGCATCGGAGGGGGAGCTTCACTCCTCTGGAGATGACGACTCGGCTGCGTTGCCCCCGTCTGGGTGTGTAGCGTTGTCCGAGCCGGATCCAGAGTGGGCGGCTATGCTTTCCCGGGCCGCCGAGAAGGTCGGGCTTGTGTGGAATCCTCCGCCACGTCCCGAACCTTCTCGGTTGGACGATTGGTTTCTCGGGGCGGGCCGTGCTGGTTCTCAGTGCGCCGCCCCGGTACCTTTCTTTCCGGAGGTGCATGAGGAGCTTCTAGGACGTGGAAGGCACCGTATAGTGCCCGAATCCGTTCTAGTAGCTCCTCCCCCCTCGCCACCCTCGACGGCGGGGCAGCTAAGGGGTATGTGGATATCCCCCGGTGGAGCGGGCTGTCGCGATGCAACTGTGTCCGGCGTCCGCCTCCTCCTGGCGGGGTAATCCGCGCCTCCCGTCCAAGGCCTGTAAGTTTTCGTCCGGTCTCACGGCGAAGGCTTATAAGGCCTGTGGACAGGCTGCTTCCGCCCTCCATGCCATGGCGCTCTTGCAGGTCCACCAGGCCCAGGCGCTCATGGACATGAACGAGGGTGGTTCTGACCCAG
Source organism: Monoplex corrugatus (assembly GCA_030674185.1). NCBI lineage: Eukaryota > Metazoa > Mollusca > Gastropoda > Littorinimorpha > Ranellidae > Monoplex > Monoplex corrugatus. Next base: position 10,680 of record JAPXFY010003504.1, read on the forward strand.
AGCTCCTCCGGGAGCTCCGCGTGGCTACTGACCTCGCCCTCCGGGCGACGAAGGAAACCGCGCGTTCCGTTGGTCAGGCGATGTCCACCTTGGTGGTCCAGGAGCGCCACCTTTGGCTCAACCTGGCGGACATGAGGGACACCGATAAATATCGGTTCCTGGATGCCCCTCTCTCCCAGGTTGGGTTATTCGGCGATGCGGTCGAGAGCTTCGCCCAACAGTTCTCGGCCGCCCAGAAGCAGACGGAGGCTATCCGACACATCCTGCCCCGGCGGACCCCCGCTGCTTCCTCCCGTCCGCCGGCCGCAGACCCTCCGTCCGCTCGTCGCCGAGGCCGTCCTCCTGCGGCGTCCTCCGCTCCCGCTAAGCCTCAGCAGCAGCAGCCACCATCCAGGCCTCAGCGTGGAGCAAGCCGCAGGAAGTCGGCCACGCCCGTCCAGGCCGCTACCAAACCAGGTGGTAAGCGCAGGTGCAAACGACCCTGAGACGGGCGACCCAGAGGTGGATCGAGTTGCTCTCCAGGAGACGGTGAAGGCACCGCTCCTTCCCCCGGTGGAGGGCCGGGTGGAGAATCCTTTGTTTCTTTTTGTTCCTTTTCCGCCACTGCCTTCAGTGGTACCCACTTATTCAATAAAAGAGCAATTTCTGAAACCTCTGGGTCCCAAGAGAGCGCGCTTGACGGTCGACGACGCTATGCCTTGTCACCCTCGAGCCCCTCTCTCATCGCCAGCGAGCAGCAGTGGCTGTGTTCCGGACGCTCTGCCGCCTCCACACACTCACTCTGCCCTTCGACGGAAGCAGGTACGTGTTGCACCACACATTCAGACCCCACTCCGGGCCGCTGTGCCGTCCGAGTCGGGTCCCTGCATTCCGCCGCGCTGCCCCACCCCGGGTACGTCTGTGGTGCCGTTGATTCCGCTTACGCGGTGTCTGGGAGCCTGGCTAGCGCTTCCCAGCCCGTCTCGCTGGCTCATCCGTACTGTCAGACTCGGCTATGCGATTCAGTTCGCCCGGCGCCCCCCTGCATTCAGGGGCATTCTGTTTACCCGCGTTCCGCCGGACAGTGCCCCTGTGCTCAGGGCAGAGATCGCAGTCCTACTGGCGAAGGACGCGATCGAGCCGGTCCCTCCAGCCGATATGAAGACCGGCTTCTACAGCCCGTACTTCATTGTACCCAAGAAAGGCGGTGGGTTACGGCCAATCTTGGATCTGCGTGTCTTGAACCGGTCCCTTCACAAGCTGCCGTTCAAGATGCTTACGCAGAAACGCATTTTCAAAGTGCATCCGTCCCCAAGATTGGTTTGCAGCGATCGACCTGAAGGACGCGTACTTTCATGTCTCGATTCTCCCTCGACACAGACCGTTTCTTCGCTTTGCGTTCGAGGGACGGGCATATCAGTACAAGGTCTTACCCTTCGGGCTGGCCCTGTCGCCCCGTGTCTTCACGAAAGTCGCGGAGGCGCCATTGCTCCCATGTGCGAGCGTGGTGTTCGCATTCTCAACTACATCGACGACTGGCTTATTCTCGCCCAGTCGAGAGAGCAGTTGTGCGAACACAGGGACATGGTGCTCAGTCACCTCAGCCACCTAGGGCTTCGGGTCAACTGGGAAAAGAGCAAACTCACCCCCGGGCAGAGGATCTCTTTTCTCGGTATGGAGTTGGACTCGATCAACATGACAGCGCGCCTCACCGAGGCCCGCGTCCAGTCAGTGTTGAACTGCGTGAGCACGCTCAGCGCAGAACAGCGGCTCCACTGAAACTGTTTCAGAGGCTCCTGGGGCATATGGCATCTGCAGCCGCGGTAACGCCGCTCGGATTGCTTCATATGAGACCGCTCCAACACTGGCTCCACGATCGAGTCCCGAGATGGGCGTGGCAGAGCGGCTCGTGCCGGGTCCAAGTGACTCCGCACTGTCGCCAAACTCTCAGCTTGTGGTCAGACCCTTCGTTCCTGCGGGCAGGTGTTCCCCTAGAACAAGTGTCCAGGCACTCTGTGGTCACCACGGATGCCTCTGCCACCGGCTGGGGGGCCACGTACAACGGGCATGCAGCTTCAGGTCTGTGGACGGGGCCTCAACTGCATTGGCACATCAATTGCCTCGAGTTGTTAGCAGTACATCTTGCATTGGGCCGCTTCAAAACGCCGCTTCGTGGCAAGCATGTACTGGTCCGTACGGACAGCACTGCGACCGTTGCGTACATCAACCGTCAGGGTGGTCTACGCTCCCGCCGCATGTCACAACTCGCCCGCCATCTCCTCCTTTGGAGTCAGAAGCATCTGAGGTCGCTTCGTGCCATTTATATTCCTGGCCTGCTCAACTGTGCAGCCGACGAGCTCTCACGGCAGCAGGTGCTACCGGGAGAATGGCGACTCCATCCCCAGGTGGTCCAGCTGATTTTCAGGCGCTTCGGGACCGCACAGGTAGATCTGTTTGCCGCCCCGGACACGTCTCACTGCCAGTTGTTCTATCCCTGACCGAGGGGACCCTCGGCACGGATGCCCTGGCACACAGCTGGCCCCCGGGCCTACGCAAGTATGCGTTTCCCCCAGTGAGCCTTCTTGCACAGACTTTGTGCAAAGTCAGGGAGGACGAGGAGCAGGTCGTGTTAGTTGCCCGTATTGGCCCAACCGGACCTGGTTCCCCGAACTTGTGCTCCTCGCGACAGCCCCTCCCTGGCCCATTCCTCTGAGAGAGGACCTGCTCTCTCAGAGACGGGGCACCCTGTGGCACCCGCGTCCAGACCTCTGGAAACTCCATGTCTGGTCCCTGGACGGGACGCGGAGGTTCTAGGTGACCTACCCCCAGCGGTAGTTGACACCATCACTTCGCTAGAGCCCCCTCTACGAGGCGCCTCTATGCTTGAAGTGGAACCTATTCGTTGACTGGTGTTCTTCTCACGAGGAGAACCCCCGAACTTGCTCGATCAGAGCCGTGCTTTCCTTCCTGCAGGATGGGTTGGAGCGAAGGCTGTCTCCCTCCACCCTTAAAGTGTATGTTGCTGCCATTGCCGCACATCACGATGCAGTTGATGGTAAGTCGTTGGGAAGCATGACCTGATCGTCAGGTTCCTGAGGGGAGCAAGGAGACTTAATCCTCCTCGCCCACTCTCTATACCCTCTTGGGACTTGTCTCTGGTCCTTTCGGCTCTTCAGAGACCACCCTTTGAGCCTTTGCAGTCAGCTGAGTTAAAAGTTCTGTCTTGTAAAACAGTACTCCTGGTTGCATTGGCCTCCATCAAGAGGGTAGGGGACCTGCATGCATTTTCGGTCGACGAATCGTGCCTAGAATTCGGCCCGGATAACTCTCACGTGATCCTGAGACCCCGGCCCGGATACGTGCCCAAGGTTCCTACCACTCCCTTCCGGGACCAGGTGGTGAACCTGCAAGCGCTGCCTTCGGAGGAGGCAGACCCAGCCCTGGCTTTTCTCTGTCCCGTCCGCGCTCTGCGTCTGTACGTGGACAGAACGCAAAGCCTCAGGACCTCAGATCAGCTCTTCGTCTGTTACGGAGGCCAGCAGAAGGGAAAGGCTGTCTCCAAGCAGAGGATGGCCCACTGGATAGTGGATGCCATCGCCTTGGCTTACGAAGCCAAGGCGTGCCTTGCCCGCCCGGGTTGAGAGCCCACTCCACTAGGGGTGTCGCTTCTTCTTGGGCGCTGGCACACGGCGCCTCGCTGACAGATATCTGTAGAGCTGCGGGCTGGGCGACACCTAACACGTTCGCTAGATTTTATAGCCTACGTGTTGAGCCGGTTTCTTCCTGTGTGCTCGCTTCAACCAGCCGGTAACACCGAAGTTTCCGCTCTTGTGTCGGCTTGCTGCGCCACTCCCCTCCACATGGAGCGGATACGTGCGCTTTTTTGCTCCAGTCGAGTTCCCCACTCTGGCGAACCCTGTGAGTTCCTCCGCACCCCTCCGCTCGGACGTTGCGGACGTCCGCGCCAGGTATGCTTATGCCTGTGAACTTGTGCTAGGCTGGGTTCCAATGTGGTATTCCTGCGCGTCCCATGTGATATTTTCCCCGACCAGCTCCCCGCGGTGAGCCCGTGTCTTTCCCTGGAAGAGTCCGCTCTCGTCACTGTTGGTGCGCCTCCCCCTTTCAGGCTGGAGCCCCCCATACATTCCAAGTTGCACGCCCTCCGCCAGTCCTATGTGTATCCTCCACATGTTACCTCCCTTCGGGCAGGATGTGGCTTCCGCAGGTCCTCCCCCTGGGAAAGGCACGCTTTCCCCGTGTTATCCAAGATTTCCACTGTGTGGGTTAAAGGAACAACAGTGAACTCCCTCTACGCAGGTCTTCCGCCCCAGCCATTGGGGGTCTGAAGCCTTCCGAGGGCGCGGATGTGGCAGCAACCGAGGCGTCTTCCAAAGGGGATCCCCAAACGTCGTCCGTCGACGTCACGTCGAACTGAGCGACTGAAGGGGACGTCTCGGTTACTAATGTAACCCCGTTCCCCAAGAGGGAACGGGAGACGTGACGTCCCGCTGCCAAGTTTGACCATCGCTGTAACCCGCCTTTCTCGGCTCCTCAGCGAAAAAAAATAGTGCGGCGTCCGCTTCCTGTTTATAACCGCGCTGCGGGCGGGGCGCGTGACCGTTTCACGCCACGCCAACGTTCATTGGCTTGTTCTTTAGTACCGAAGTTGAAGGGCTCCCGAAGTGATCCCTAACGTCGTACGTCGACGTCCGTCTCCCCGTTCCCTCCTTCGGGGAACGAGGGTTACATTAGTAACCGAGACTTCTCCCTTTTGTTTTGTTAACCTGGTGACTTTCTTCATGTAGTGGGTGGGATTTCCCTTCTTTGGTTATCCCTTTTATGGGAACATGGGTGGGTTATATGATTATGAATAAATTTTTCGGGCTTGAACACGTCTCTGTCTTTCATTGTAGCACTGAACTGTGTTCCTTTTGTAATTTCCTTGGGTCAAATCCCAAAGGGGAATGGCCACATGTCCGCTGTTTCTAACCATACAAAAAGTATCGCTCAGCACATTTCCAAAAATGTTACAGTGAACGCAAAATATTGAATAAACAAAACACTGTTGTATCAAAATGACAAAAGCACTATATGATGACCAAGAAACAATAACGGATGGTGTTCAACAGCAAACACTTGTATATTAAAAGTCTTAAATTTGAAGCTTGTGACAAAACATGTACAAAACCCGACACTTATTCAGCGTTCATGTAAACACTATGTTAATTTACAATTAAAGACATGCAAAAAACAAAAGGTGTCCATGCAAATGTAGTTAATGATAAATCCAACACAATGAAACAATAATACAAAACAAAATAAAACACAATAATACCGTGATACAAAAAAGCAGACTTGACCAGGGGCTGCCTCAAATTACAAAAAAGCTTCTAACACCATCTTTATGCCCATGCTCTTTATTCAGGTCTTCTAAAGTCATATGTAGTTTTTGTGAGTAACAGACCAATATTTAACATATTAATTATGAAAATGGGGTCATTAAGTCAAAAAAGGGCCGTTAGAACCAACAATGCTTGACAAATTTACGTCCAACCTTGTTCAAGTGCCAATTTGAATATGCAAATGAAAAGGGAGGATTTAGAGCGATTAAAGATTTAAAGTTCATCTGTTCCTCACAGAAAGCATACCCAGAAATTTGAATATATGCAACATAAGCATTAAACTACTTTTCATGTCCTTTCTCTGCAGGAAAAGAACAACAACATTCGGCTGTACAGATACACACCTTAATTCTGACACACACTTTTGATCTTAATATCAAAAATGCCCCATTTCCTCACTGTCTTCCACTCCATTTGAGTGGGGAGGGAGTGTGTGTGTCTGGTGTTTAAAGATGTCATCCTTTTTGATGGTTTAGGACTTTATATTTTCCTGCATTTGGGATTCAGCCGGGAAAAGGGGATGAGAATGGAAGGAACAAGCGTTGAGGCGCGGGAGCGTGTCGGGGGGGAAAGGAGACACCTTTAGCAGCGGACACACACACACAGACATACACACACACCACACACAAACACACACACACACACACACACACACACACACACACACACACATCACACAATACACAACACATACACATACACATACACACACACATCACAACACATACACAAACCAAAACACATACACATCACCCACACCACACACACAAAGATTGCGGATGCTTTCACAGGTACATGATTATTCTTCTGAAGGACATTTTGCTTTCTTGTTTTAGTTTTTGCATAACGAGTGTGTGCGGGCAGTTACAGGAGGTTTAATGAGGTTTAACCTCGTCAAAATAAAATAAATAATAAAAAAATTCCCATAAAGAAAACAAAGGGACCATTTTATATTTTTTGGATTTATTTAATTTATACTTCATTTATGTTACACAATATAAAGTCCTTCATAAAAAAGATAAAAATTAATAAAACTATATAATTTTTCCTAAAAAATAAATACAATTTCAATTCATCACGATTCTTGTGTCGAGTCTGGGTTGAAATAACTTTTTTTTTTGATATCCTTTTGTTTTCTATTCCTGTGTTTGTTTACCGATGGTTTTATTAAATGTTATTTCATCGTTCATCGCGTCAAGAACTTTGTTGGATTATCAAATCACACACACACACACACACACACCACACCACACACAACACACACACACACACACACACACACACACACACACACACACACACACACACACACACACACACACACACCACACACACACACCACACACACAAACACCGATATAAACAGCATTAAAAAGGTATTGATCAGTAGGTGAAACACATGTAAGGTGAGTAAATGTACAGGTACATGTACAGCATGCGATGCATTTTCTCTTGTTTTACAGTTATTCTTTCATTTTTTTTCAGCGTTTTTCATTTACAACGGAAAACAGGCCATTCTATTCAGAGACGAACTCCAAACCCCCACTGCAGGGTAGAGCGGGGTTTGTGAAGAGGGAATGAAAATAAGAAAGTGTGATAGATCCGATGATTAAAATGGATTGAGAGCGAGAGAAGGGAGGAAGGGGATATTACCTCTTCACCTTTTCAATTCCAGGCCGAAAGAACAAATTCATTCCTGTTTAACCAAGCATCAATCCTAATCACACACAGCCACGATGTCACATTCGGCCCATTTAAAATGAAAAACGCACAATAAAACTGTAACTGAGCAATGCTTTTTAAAAAAGAATGGCAACTAGCTTGCAATAAGATACCTTTCAAATTCATTTTGATACCTGCATTTTAATTCAGTAGGTGGGCAGTTTATCAAAAAATCCCCCCCAAATACCATGATTTTGCATTTCTAAACTCACCATTAATCTGAAATTTTAAACCAAATTTCGTAAAAATAATAAAATTTCGCCATACACATCAAATGATGAAAATTTAAAAAACGCATAATTTACAAAATTTTCATTGGTATTATTAATATTTAATTGTTCACTTACCATAATTGATGAACTTTACCATTTATTGAATGAACTAAATTTAAATGGAGCTGTTTTTCAGCGAATTTTTTTTGCTCATATTTGATGAATTTGCATGATTCTATTATTACCTAATATTATGTGAATTCTGTTTTGTATAAAGCACTGTAGAATTAAAGGGATTGACGTTGCATTGGGATAAAAATCTCAACAAATGTCACCAGTTGCACACTGCACATTTTGTCAAATGCACAAATATGTAATGCAATAAGCACTAATAGCATGCAATTTATTCCTCTTTTCTTGTCCAAGAACCACGCCACATTTTACTCCGTCGGTGTGCTTTATACAGGTCTGAGTGATGAAGAATTCTTTACTGAAAAATAAAAGCCGTCCCCTGGTTTATTCGGGGTGATCCCCTCACATATGTTCCCCCTTGTGACTCGCTAGGAAACCCCCTCCCTAGGGCCACAATTTATCATTTTTAGGGTGAATTAAAAAGAGAGAGAGAGAGGGAGAGAGGAAGAGAGAGAGAGAGAGAGAGAGAAGAAGAGAGAGGAGAGGAAGAGAGATAGAGAGAGAGAGAAAGAGAGGGGAGAAGAGAGAGAGAGAGGAAAAATATGCTCAAAACACCTATTTGAAGCCAGTAAATTAATCCTAAAATGTCAACATTGGCTCCATTTAAAATTTTAAACGTCTTACAGCTGCCTGCGTGTGTGTGTGTGTGTTGGCGCGCGCTTATAAACTCCAATTTTCCTGAAGTATTTACCTATTATATTTTAACATTAGTTCTTTCTTCTAATGGATTTTTGTCAATCAACTAACCTAGAGTAAAAAACGTGAATCAAATAGCCTTTCCTCTTTATTCCATGCAAGAAACAAAAATCTCAGGCTGGAAAAAGTAACAGATTTTCCGTTTGCCTGAACTATTGCTTTAAAACCCCAATGCAGGCGTTAAAAGTCATTTAAACCCGGCGCATTGATTCCTATGTGTAAACGCTTTTCTTTGCTCTCTTCAAGTTTGAACCTTTGAACTTTAGTACAACAACAGTAACCTCATCATCCAGAATGACCTCATACGTTTCATACACCCACAAATCGACCTTTAAACCCTTTGTGTGCCACAGACCCTGTGTATGTGGGCGTCTATCGCTGCGCGACAATAACCTACAACACAAGGGTTGTTCAAATGAAAAACTATCCACTGCAAATGCTGCCTACTAATATTAGCTATTTTTTCACAAATTAATTTCAATCACATTGCATGTTGCATCATCTTGAAATAAACAAGGACATTTTTGTATTTTTAATCCAATTTTGTGGGATGCGCCACAGACTCTTACTCTTATGCATTATCCTAAATCTTTTTTTTTTGGGAAGAAATTAAGAAAAGTTGCCTTTCAAATTCACAATCACATTTTTTCCCCGCTCCAGGTCAATTAGACACAGCCATTTATGGCTCAGTTGAAAGAAGCTTTTTGAGCCAAACTGAGGAAAATAACATACTGTGAACAATAACTTTCAAATTCTGTTTGAATTAGTTTTTTATTTTGATTTGCTGTTTTCATTTTTTTTTGAGTAATTTGGTAATTTTTGTTGTGTTTTTGTAATTTTTAGTCTGAATGTAAATCTCACTTCCATAATCACATCAGCGGAGTAACTTAAAATGAACACTTCCTCCTGTTGCCCTATTTTAAATACTGGAATTAGTGCTGAAGGTTGAAAAAAGGCTAAATTAGAGGATGATTCAGCATTCAACCTGTGATTATCCAACGGACAGTCTGTGCAGCCAATGGCCAATCAATCACAGCTGAATTCTGAAATGTCACCAGATAAACTAAAAAACATTTAGATGAATGAACCTTTGTTTCTGAACAAACACACACAACACACACACAAACATGCCGTGATCCTGTTCCAAGGACAATGTACATTCAACTTGAAGAGTCAAAAACACCCCAGTCCCCTCAATGCCTCTAATTAGGGCACCTGCCTACCAAATACCATCGCCCCCATCTCACACTTTGGCTAAGTGTCAATCAACTCATTCAAAGGCACACTAGAGAAGGGCAGTGTTTTCAGTCACCATGAAACAAATTAACTCTAATTCTTTCTTAATGATTGTTACTAGATTTATTTAAAGATCAACAGTGCATGTTTTTTTCTAAAGAATAAAAATTAGAATGACTGAAAACACATAGACGGAACACAGGAGGAGATTTGAGGATATGGCAGTTTTTGGTTCTGTTACGAGGGAATAAAGCATTGCTAAAGTTTACAATGTGAGGCAACTCAAACACTGAGTGTTAATAATGTCGACCCACTGGAGCAACAGGCACCTAAACATGAATTACACAACAAGGCAGTGTGTGTTTGGGGTGTGTGTGTGTGTGTGTTGTGTGTGTGTGTGTGTGTGTTTGTTTTGTGTGTGTGTGTGTTTTGTGTGTTATTGATATTTTTTTTGGATCGTAGTAAACACATCCCACTACTCATACTTGGTTGTGGGGTGTGTGTGTGTGTGGTTGGTGTGTGTGTGTGTTGTTGGTTGTGTGTGTGTGTGTGTGTGTGTGTTGTGTGTGGTGTGTGTTTGTGTGGTTGGTGTGTGGTGTGGGTGTGTGTGTGTTTATTGGCTTTCAAAAAATAGAATTCAGTCATTTTCGACCTCATTTGAAAGGCAATTGGTCTTATTTCACAGTTCAAGCAGCGCTATTTTGAAGAATTTTAGGGTGGTTTTACAAGCAATTTTGAGCTCACCCGAAGAATTGACCCAGGGCACACCTGCGAACCGACCCAAGCCCAGATAAAAGGGCAGCTAGGGTACGGTTTTATGTGAAGTCCAGTAGCGTCCTACGATAAATAGCGAAAAATGAAACCCTATTGATGACGTAATGATTCAATAAAACTGTGGTTTGTGTGTTCTCACTCACTTTCCTGACAAGAGTGAAAGACACAATGCAAGCAGAGAAATCATATCTCGTCTGCTTGCCTTCAGCAGAAACGGACTCAGCGTTCTTTAGAACATTTTTTTAGAAAATTGTGGCAGCAGCACAAGTGGTGTTCTGTGGACACTTTGAAATCCAAAACCATAGGCAAAAAAACAAAAAATTAAAAGTGGGTGAATCGTCGTTACCAAGCAACAAGGGTAAACAGCTGCGATTTGAAATGCAAAAGCACAGGTTTTTGACCCAAATAATGAAAAGGAGGGTTAGGCGCAATTGAACTTGTGTTCAGACCATTCGATGTGAAAAATTTTGGGAAATAAACTGAAAATTACTTTCAAATTACTATTACTTAAATACAAAGAAAAAAAATGGCATAAAGTGTAAAAGAAAAGGCATAAAAAAAATTAAGAAAAGTTGCCTAAACTCCCCTGCACACTAAAATTTAAAAAAAAAGTCTAAAATCTCTGC
>JAPXFY010000350.1:0-30000 GCA_030674185.1 Monoplex corrugatus
ACGTAGGATTGATAATTGGGTTAATGTTTTAAGTGCATTTCGGGCTGTAGGGAGGTGAGATACGTGGAAGCAATTTTAGGTAATTTAGGCCCGTTTTGATATATGTTTTGATGTCCTTAGGTATGCTTAAATTTGTATTCAGGTGTGTACTTTAAATCCCCTGTGCGATAAATTGGACGGAGTGGTCAATGCCAGGGGCGTGTCCTTAGGTTATGTGTGCAAATGCATTGATATGTGTACATAATTTTCTTCTTTTTTTTTTCTTGTTGAAGTTTTGTATATACAGTATCAGTATATATATATATAGTGTATATAAGTTTTGTATGTTTGGAAGCGGTTGTAGCCCTGATATGGCTCTACACAGTCGGCTGGGCTTTAAACAACAATAACAATAACTTTCTGCGCTGCCTTCGTGGGGCTGATCCTCTGCCACTCATTCCAGCTCCACTAACATGACCAGCCCCAAGTGTATTCAGTCAAAGTCACAATGACAGGTAGCCCACAGGAGCCAACAATATCCAGCTACTGCGTGACCCCTTACCAAAGGAGACTCTGCACTGCTGCTGATCACTTTGGTGGAGTTCTACAGCGTCTGAGCCAGTTCCACTTACTAAGGACACTGCATGGCAGTGAAATAAGATTAGGTGTGGATGGGTATGATAGCACAGCGGTTAAGGTGTCTGAAGGTCTTAGTTCGGTCTTACCTGGGTAGCACCTGGTGGAAAGGATGATGATTATATTTTTATTTCCTAGGTCAGTGTACATGCCTGAACCCCATTTGTGTGAAGGCACACACAAAAGATTGATTAAGTATGTTAACCCTTTGACTCCTGTACCCTGTCCACCAGCATCCTGCGTAGTCAACCACCTTAGCAAAACAAAAACTTAACCCTTTGATTCCCTCACCCTATCCACCAGCTTCCTGCAAAACCTTAACTCTTTTATTCCCTCACCCTATCCACCAGCTTCCTGCAAAACCTTAACCCTTTGATTTCCTCACCCTGTCCGCCAGCTTTCTGCAGGAAGCTGGTGGATAGGGTGAGGGAATCAAAGGGTTAAGTTTTTGTAGTTGATGGATAGGGTGCAGGAGTCAAAAGGTTAAATATCCTGCAAGCTATGTGAGTGTTTGGTGGCTGATGGAAACATTAAAGTACCTAGTATGCACTCCCTCCGAAGATAGAATATGCAGACTGTGCAGCAACACAGCACCTGCACAGTGTGTGCCAAAGAATGTATATATACAAACATCTGACAAACCATACTTTTCCTGTTTTAAGGCTTTGCCAGCACGTAGGGTTTTGCCCGGACTGAACAAGTTTGCTACCGGTACACGGTTACCTGCGGACTTGGGTGGAGTGCATATGGAATTACCTGAGTGTGATGAATCTGTCTTAACCCTTTGACTCCTTGACCTTATCTGCCAGTATTCTGTATTTTCAGCCATGATAGCAAAGCGAAAACTTGACCTTTTGATTCCCTCACCCTGCCCACCAGCTTCCTGTTGGAAGCTGAGGGATAGGGTGAAGGAGTCAAAGGGTTAAATTTTTGCTGTCGGTGGATAGGGTGTGGGAGTCAAGGGGTTAAACAAATTCCAAGTTCCCAACTCTGTATGTTTGATCTTTGACGTGTTCATGTTGTGTGTGTTTTAGACTTCATGATCCTTGACATGTTCATATTGTGTGTGTATGTGTGTGTTTTAGACTAAACACGGAGACACAAAGGATGGCAGATCTACAGGCAGAACTGCAGACAGTCAGACGACAGAACGTAGAACTGGAGAAACAGCTGGGTCGTCAGGGTCTGGAGAGAGCGACAGGTGCGTGCGTGTGTGTGGTGTGTGTGTGTGTGTGTGTGTGTGTGTGTGTGTGTGTGTGTGCATGCATGTGTTCATGTGTTTGTAGTGTGTGTGTGTGTGCGTGCGTGTATGCGTGTGTGTGTGTGTGTGTGTGCGTGCGTGTATGCATGTGTGTGTTTGTGTGTGTGTGTGTGTGCGTGCGTGTATGCGTGCGTGTGTGTTTGTGTGTGCGCGTGTGTGTGTGTGTGCGTGTATGTGTTTGTGTGTGTGCGTGCGTGCATGCATGCATGTGTGTATGTATAAGTGGAATTAAAGAGGGAGGCATGTAAAAGATTCGAATCCTGGTCAAGGCATGTATTAAAGGTCTGGTTGGCGTATAGGTAGAGACCCCATCTTTCAGTCTGACTGCTCAGGTTTGAGTCTGTGCAAAAAAAAAAACAAACAACAACTTTGTAATGCAGTCTTCATTCCTCCCAACTGTGAATGGGTATCTGATTCCATTCATATGAATTAGTGAAAGGAGATGGGCATTTCCTTCATTAGTCTCACCCTGGGAAAAGTTTTCTACAACCTAACACCATATTATTATTATTATTATTATTATTATGAACATTTAGTACGCCTGATCAAATTAATGCCCTAAGCGTTTACAATGGCAAAACATATAACCAGAATCACAAGCACACACACACACGCCCACAGAAGCACCCACACACACACAAACACACACACACACACACAAACACACACACAGCATGACATGCAAATACAATGACACATTGGCACTAAGACACTATAATGTCACCATTACATTACATGGGGGGAAGGGGGCAGAGATTACCAGTTTTGGGAAACAGGTGAGTTTTGAGGGAGCGTTTGAATGTGGACAGAGAGGGTGAGTATCTAAGAGAGCGAGGTAACTGATTCCAGATGGTTGGAGCTTGATAGGAAAAAGAACGCTGCCCAAACCTTTTAGTGCGGACTATGGGGATACTATAGAGACGGGTATCAGATGAGGACCGCAAAGCTCGAGATGGCGTGTAGAGATGTAACAGATGGGTGAGATACTCAGGACAGGAAGACTCAATAGATTTGAAGCAGAGGCAGGCAATCTTGTAGGATATTCTTTGCTGAACAGGGAGCCAGTGGAGAGAACAGAGCAATGGCGTAACATGGTTAAATTTTGAAGAGCGGAAGATGAGACGGGCAGCATGATTTTGAACTTTCTGAAGTTTGTTAATGAGATGAGAGGGGGAACCAGAAAAAAGAGCATTACAGTAATCGAGACGGGATAGAACAAATGCACAGACAAGAGCCTTTGTCGTGTCTTCTGAGAGGAGGTGACGGATAGAAGCAATTCGGCGGAGTTCAAGAAAACAAGTCCGACAGACGTTGCTCACATGCTGGTGGAAGGACAGGGTTTGATCAAGAGTTACACCAAGGTTACGGGCAAAATGGGAGAGAGGGATAGATGAGTCAACAAGTGTGACAGAGGTTGGAAGAGAGGGGTGATTTTGGAGTTTGGGTCCTTCAAGTAATGAGAAAATGTTTAGGCCTACTTATTGATGAAGGAAATATCAAGAAAAAAGATGTAAGCCAAAAAAAATGTGTAATGCAATCCTATTTCCTTCGGCTTTGATTGAAGTTGTACAGTTATCCAGTGGAAAACAATTTTTAGAAAATAGGTAGAAAAGAAAAAAAATAGTATAATATTAATAAGATGGTCAGCTGTATTACATGCACAGCAGTAAAACTGACTAATAACTGAGGACAGATAATAAAAGGCCTACAGATCATCATATTTTGAGGCCAACTTTTTTTAGGGCAGGTCCTACTCCTGTCCAGTTGTGCTTCATCTTTCCCAAACCTTGGACAGGTTATTCCTGATTAATGGAAAGCATAAAGGTTATTACCAAATGGTTTATTCCTATATGTACTGATTTCAGGAGGAGTGAAGAAGAAAGGCACGGCGAGAGCAACATCAAACACAGCTGGCCATGACGCACTGGGCGACGATGAGGAATCAGCCGCAGCGGCTTCTGGTGGTAGTGATATACAGGAAATCTTGGCCACGTAAGTTCTTCGCTTGAATGTGTTCTGTTTGTTTGGTTGTTTATTTATTGTTGTTGTTTTTTTGGGTTTTTTTTTTTTTTATCGCATCAGCAAGGTTACCTTTGTGCTCACCTTTTACTTTCACTTTCACATCCTACAGCGCATTCAAAACAATGCTGTACGCCTTGTACTCAAAAAGAAAAAAGCTGATCACATATCTCCTCTCCTGGCACAACTTCACTGGCTCCCTGTATCAAAGCGCATACAGTACAAACTAGACACCATGTGCTACAAAAGCCTCAATAACGCAGCCCCCGATAACCTGTCAAGCCTACTTGAGATCTATCTTCCCTCACGTACCCTCCGCTCTGCCTCCGATCCTCTGACTTTTCGCTTTCCACGCACTAAGCTCAATACCTATGGTCCACGAGCCTTCTCTGTTTCTGGTCCGCTCTCCTGGAACAAACTTCCTCTCTCAGTCCGTCAGCAACCTACTTTTGTCTCCTTCAAGTCCGCTCTCAAAACTCACCTTTTCTCCTCCGCATAAAATCCTAACCTCACTCAACCCCCCCCCCCCCCCCCCCCTCTGCAGCCTGTCTCCGCTCGGAGGGGAATCACATGGTTATAATATATAATTGTATATGCTATGCTCTCTATAATTTTCCATTGCTTTTATTCTTGCTTTTATTGCTTTTATTCTTTCTCCCCATTTATAGCCATGCGTGTGTGTGTGTGTGTGTGTGGTGGTGGTCTTTGATTTAATGTCTATTCACTAAAGTGATTTTAGACAAAAAAAAAAAAAAAAAAAAAAAAAAAAGGGGGGGGGGGAGGGGGGAGTGATAGAGGAGAAGTGAAGAAGATATTTGAAAATTGTCAATTTTGAATTTGAGAAAAGATGATCCAGAAAACAACTGTTTTGAAGAGGGGAAGGTAAAACTAACAAATAATGTTACCATAATTATCGATTTAAACAAACAAACTGACAAACAAAATTAGTAAATATCCGGAAGAAATGAATAAAAAGTAAAACTAATAATTGACTAACCACAACAATGAACAAGTCAAATAACATTTTAAAGGTAATTCGCTATAGGACTTTTTGACAGGCTAACAAAAAATTCATACAGTAATGATGATGAGGCAAATATGTCAGAAACTGTACTCACAGATAGTGTTGGAATATGTCGTTTTACCCTAACGCAAGAAAGAATATGACTATGTGTTATCTTCTTTCCACACAGACACACTATGTTATTGGTATATTTTGTTTTGAATGCATCAAGTTTCCATCTGTACATAAGGGACTGTATAGTTCTGCTGGCATGAAGCTGCTTAAGTATTTTGCTAACTTCAAAGTTCATGTGACATTTATCATACTTTTTCTGTTTTAATTGGAACTGCTTCCAGACGTAGTTGTCCACTAAAGTGTAATTCTCGTGCAACGAGAGAGAAAGCTGGATATTGTTTGAATCTGGTGAGTTATTAGCTCCCCGTTTGGCAGCCCTGTCAACTTTATTATTATAACTAAAAGAACTATGAGAAGGTATCCAGCAGAAAGTAATATCAGTGCCTCTTAAAGATAAATTATGAATCAAGTGACTTATTTCCAGAATCATTTCTGATCTTGTTTGTAATTTTGATAATTCAAGAGCCTGAAGTACTGATTTTGAATCAACGCAAAGAAGTATCTGAAAAATTGTCCTAGGAAGACTTATCAGAAAGTTTAAAGCCATTAATATTGCAAAGAGTTCAGCTGTAAAGATAGATTTATCAAGTCCTATGTAGAAAGATTTTTCAATTTTGAGAGCAGGTATTAAAAACGCTGAGCCTGCTTTTCTTTCAATTACTGACCCATCAGTGTAAATTTTCAAATGATCAGAATATACGTCGTTTATATGACATTTAACCTGACTTGCCAGTAAGTTTATATTGTCTCCTTTTTTAAATTAGTGTGGTGTACGTCAAATCGTGCTCTTTGGAGTTCCCAACTGGGTACTGGCGAAAAGGAAGATCGTATAGATACAGGATCTACGTCTAGATCAATTCCAGAGCCTTTCATGACGTCAGATGTGTATGTTGCAAGTGTGACCTGTGAAGATATTGATTTAGCTCGTTTTGGAAAGTCGGTATCTGATCTCAGTTTAATTTCTGTTTCTGAGATGTTTTCTACGGCAGTGTTTCTTAACAAAAATTTAGTAGAAGCGACTTTCCTTTGCTCATCAAGTGGCAACAGTTTGATTTCATTATATGTCCGAAGACAGGAAGCATGCATTGGAAGACCCAGTGCAAGTTTGAAACCTTTACAATCTATGCTCTGCAGTTTTTTTAGTAAGTGTTTCGGTGCACTGAAGAAGATTTCTTGAGCATAGGTTAATTTAGATCTAACAAGCGATTTACAAAGATGAACAAGTGTTGATGAATCTTGACCCCATGTCTGTTTGCGAACTATTTTTATGAAATTTAAACTTTTTTGAGCTTTGGTTAATAAGTATTCAATATGCTGATTCCAAGATAATTTTGCTGTAAGGAAAACTCCTAAGAATTTAATCGACTCGTTAAACTGAAGAAGAGTATCTCCCAGTTTGAAAGTGGGAATATTTACTGGGTTAGCTCCATTATTAAATAAAACTATTTTTGTTTTTTCCAGGGATAGATGTAACCCATTTTCTACCATGTATCGCGCTATTTTATCAAGTTCTAATTGGTAGCATTTGCGTGTATAATTGATACAGCGCAAAGGAGTTTTCTTTTTCATATTTACCTGCATCCACATGCATAAATCGTCAGCATATTGAGCTAAAACTACATGCTTAGATACTTTACTGGGTAAGTCATGCATTAATATCATGAAAAGAAGGGGAGCTATAACGGATCCCTGAGGGATACCCATTTGAAGAATTCGTTTCGTGGAATATACATTTTCAATCCTCGTTTGAAATACTCTGTTTTCTAAGAAACACTTAACATAGCCAAAAATGTGACCTGTCAGCCCAATACTTTTAAATTTGAATAACAATCGGGAGTGCCACACTTGATCGTATGCTTTCGTTATATCAAAAAATGTAGCTAAAACACATTGACGTCTTGCAAATTGTTGTTTTATATTAGTAGTTAGCTTTGTTAGGATCTCTACTGGTGACCTGCCTTTTCGAAATCCTGCCTGATTTACTGGTATTATTTTATTCTTTTCACAATAGTGCATCAGTCTCTTTAAGATTATTTTCTCCATTAGTTTACATACATGTGATGTTAATGCAATTGGCCTGTAGTTTTTCAAATCGGTATTACATTTACCTGGTTTTAATACAGGAACCACTATTGTTTCTTTCCAGTTGTTAGGCATTATCCCACTATTCCAGCATTTTTGAAATATGTCATGTAGCAAGATTATAAAATTTTCTGGTAAATTTTTCAGCATCTCATTGGAAATTGCATCTAGTCCAACTGACGTTTTTTTACTTGGAAGGGACTGAATGGCATCTTTTAATTCTTGAAGTGTGAGTGATGCATTTATGTAGTGAGTATTGTCAGAGGCAGGGTCCTTATATACATCTTTCTTTTCATCTCGTTCCCTATAATTTCTATCAGAGACAGGGAGTCCTTCTACACGACAGGCCTCAGCAAACACGTCTGCAAAAGCTTCTGCTTTTTCCAATGAGCTAGGAATAGGGTTATTTTCTAGCTTTACTGGAATTGATGGCAACTTAATCCCGTTTTTCATTAATTTTAGTTTTTCCCAAATCTTTATCGTGTCTTTGTGGTTATTTACTTCACATTTACAAAAAGATGTCCAGTGTTGTTCTTTGGCTTGCTCTATGATTCTGTTACACTTAATGTTGGCACTTTTCATCGCTGTATGATTTTCAGGTGACTTGTTTGCTAAATAAATTTTGTATTTTTCTTTCTTTTCGTTCACTGCCTTTTGACAGTCCTCATTCCACCAGACATTTCCATGATGTTTTCCTATTTTTGACACTGCAAGTTTTGGAATTGAAATGTTAGCAGCCCTTAAGAGTGAGTTACAGAAAACTTCGTACGTTTCGTTTATGTTCATTGCTTCAGATAGATCTGTTCTTGTCTTTTCAAGGATTGCCTTAAAACTGATCCAGTCAGCGTTTTTATAATTAAACTTGGGTAAACTATCTTGTGGTATGGCGTCTATTTCTGTAGTATGGTTTAGGGTAAGACGTATGGGGATGTGATCTGATCCCAACAAGTCATCCTCTGTTTGCCATGTGGCGTTTGGGGCTAGGGATGGTGAGATTAAAGTAAGGTCGATAGCTGTGGGTCTGTGGGTTGGTATATCGGGGATCCGGGTAACGTGTCCGTTGTTAAGTAAATATAAATTGGAATCTACAATATTTTCAATCAACCTGTTGCTTGTTATGTTTGTACAATACTTTTCCCAAAATGGGGCATGTGCATTAAAATCACCTCCAATTATCCACTTGTCGTCCTGATCTTGAAAGTGTTTTAACCATTCAGTGTTCACAGAGTCTGGGCCTCTTGGTAAGTATACAGAGGCCATATTCACAACTAACGATGAGGAAAATTTTATAATGATTGCACATGATGAAATAAATGCGGTAGATTTAGGTACTGGCGATGATCGTTCACAATAGTTCAGTCCTTCACGAATGTATATAGCTGTTTGTATACGGCCACCGTCATTTACAGAGTCACATATTGGTGGATAATAAAAACCGGATATTTTAGGTAATTTGGTTTTGATGGTATTCAGCGATTGTAGGAGCATGACATGGACGTTTTTAGAAGAGAGATAGTTACTCAAATATGAGATGTTTTTAACAATGGAACGTGCGTTCCACTGAAAAATGTTGATATCACTTACTACACACGTCTTCATGAGGAACGGTTGAATAACTTTAGAACATTATGGTAAGTTTATAAAGATTTCATTTAACTTTGAATTAAAAGGTACAAATAGGATAAAAATGAAGTATGTGAACAAGAAAATAATTAAGTAAAACAATATAGCTGAGAACTGAACGAAGAGAAACTGAATCTGGGCTGAATCTAAAATGACCAAGGAGAGAAGAAAAACGGAGATTGAAAGCCGGGTCTTTGTTGATGTCGTTGTCGGTTTGATCTCCTCCTCGGTTTTTCCCAGAAAAGCTGATGGATTTGCCTCCCTAAGTTTCTGGCCAGAACGCTCGCCCCTCTGATGGTTGGATGGACGTCGTCCTGGCTGACTTGAGTGTGACTGATAGTTTGAAGATTGTCATTGTTGACGTATTCGACACTCGCTGCTTTAAGAAGTCGCACTTTTGTTAGGGCATTTAGGAGCTCTCTTTTAGCGTTTAGGTGTTTGTCCCTCACAGGAGCTACCTGACTTAAAACTACCCTGGCTTTTGGAAATTGGGTGTTGATAGTTTTCACACAGGTGTCAAGAGTTGTGCTACATTCAGTGGGCTCCTTTGTTTTTAAATCTGTGATCCCCACATGTAAAACTACACAGTCAGGTTCAGGTGTCAGCTCTTCTTTTGATTTTTCAATTGCAATCTTACAGTCCTCGATGGTATGGATCTTTCTCGTGGCCACCTGAAAACCGTATGAAGAGCCCAGTCTTTTTCCATCCACCTTATTGAGGACTGAGTCGTGAACGATAAGGACACGGGGAAGAACATTTGATTGTGGTCTGGAACGTGTTGACGATAGCGCAGTTTTGACGTCACGGTTAGGTTTTGTGGAGACGTCTGGTCTATGTTTGACGACATTTCTCCTGCCATTTTGTGTCCTCGCCCGATCTTCCAGTTTGGGGGGTTGAGCTGCGCATTCCGCGTAGGTGGAGAATTTGTCCATCGGTGACATGGTGGTGAAGTCACCGTGGACTGCGGAATCCGTCTGGCACGCAACGGTGGTTGTAAGTTTGGTGCACTTATTGACGTCGCGCAGCTCTTTTAACGTTGTATTGTTTTCCAATAAAAGTTTTCTGTCTGAATGTAGCATGGTTGTGAGAATGTGGATTTGTTTAGACATTTCTTGAATGGTGTTGTTTAAAATGTCTATCTCCCTTACCGCCTCTTGACAGCGGCAGCCACATGATGATCTTGATTGTAGCTGTGCGATGTGTGGCTGACTCCTGGATGGTGAAAGGGTGCGACCGGAGGTCTGCTCTTTTTGATGTTCTTCGAGTTCTGGGGTCTCTGAAGGTGGTGATGTCTCTGCCCTGGTGTTGTCTGTCCCACGGGTGGTTTTCTTTACTTTTTCTTTGATGACACAACGTTTGGACCGTGTCATTTTCAGCCTAGACGATTCCTCTCCGAAAACGTTCTGTTAGAAAGCCGCCATCTTGTGTGTTTTGTGTGTGTGTGTGTGTGTGTGTGTGTGCGTGCGTGTGTGTGCGTGCGTGCGTGCGTGCGTGTGTGTCTGCTTCAGCGCTTAGATTTGATTTTATCAAGATTTTGCGCTATATAAATATTGTAATTATTATTATTATTATTACTTTTTTAGTGAGTGTTACTAACATTTGTTTATCAATACCACGGTGTCTGTATCTCATACAACTGGTCACATTAGGATGTAGAATCAAAGACATTGTAGAGTACAGACTTGTCATGCTGTCTCAGTGTGAAACAGAATCCTCAGCATCATCACTATCATTCCCATTCCCATCACATCTTCTTAACATTGGAAAATGTGGCAGATTCTGTAGTCCTTTACACCTTTCTGTCTTAGTGACCTCAGTGTCTGTGGGTTTGGACTTGTGTTTGAGAGTCAGAAAATGTAGCATTGGGGGCAGTGACGTAGTCTGGCAGTGCAAAAGTCGGGGCAGCAAAAAGAAAAAAAAAGATGATGAAAAATAACAGAATTATGATTATAATTCAGATAAAATGCAAAAAAAGAATAACAACACATATTTAATACAACCAGACAAGATAGGCGCAAATTGGCGGCCAACTGGCCTTTGTCAAGCGTAAGATCACAAACAAACAAACACCAGATTTAAAAATGAGAAACAGACTGAAACTTCCCTGCTGCTCCGTCCAGAAGGCCAGTTGGCCGAAAATATGCGCCTGGTTGTATTAAATACGTGTTCTTATTCTTTTTGTGTGTGTGTGTGTGTGTTTCTGGTTCATGTTTGTTTGAACGCGGGCAGTCACGCTTGTTTTGAATTACGATTCTGTGTTTCAGGATGGAAATACAGAAGGACGAGATCGACGCACTGAAGGCAGCTTTACAGAGAACTCTTCAGGCCAAGGAGGATGATTTGAACCTGTACAGTCAGACCATCGACGAGACCAAACAGGTGTTTCTACAGGCCCTGCGACAGCTTAAAGCCAGCAAGCTACAGACCTCATGATGTTGGACTCTAGTGCTAGATTGTTGACCCTGTCTTTCCCATCACCCCCCTCACCCTGTCCACCATTGTCCTGGAAAGAGCACATTGCCAGTCATAGACTACTGAGACATCATCAATTGCTTTGTTTCTCTCCACTCATTTTTTTTTTTTTTTGGTACTACATCTGCAAGTGATTTTGTTGTTTGTTGCCACTGTGTTCTTTTATGGTGTTGTGCGCATGTTGCACATGGTATCTCAGTTTACCCTCCTTAAAAAAGACAAGTTAACAATTGATGTGATTCATGTTTCACTATCATCTACTAATGTTTAGCAAGCCGATACTAACCAACACAGGTTGCTACAGCCACAATCCTGATGGTTGTCAGAGATGTTCCTCATTCTCCAGGGTCACCTGTAAGTATCCAACATTCCTGACAGGTGCGATAGTCAGCTATAAATATCCAACATTCCTGACAGGTGTGATAGTCATCTATAAATATCCTACATTCCTGACAGGTGTGATAGTCACCTATAAATATCCTACATTCCTGACAGGTGTGATAGTCATCTATAAATATCCTACATTCCTGACAGGTGCGATAGTCAGCTATAAATATCCTACATTCCTGACAGGTGTGATAGTCATCTATAAATATCCAACATTCCTGACAGGTGTGATAGTCAGCTATAAATATCCTACATTCCTGACAGGTGTGATAGTCATCTATAAATATCCTACATTCCTGACAGGTGCGATAGTCAGCTATAAATATCCAACATTCCTGACAGGTGTGATAGTCATCTATAAATATCCTACATTCCTGACAGGTGTGATAGTCACCTATAAATATCCTACATTCCTGACAGGTGTGATAGTCATCTATAAATATCCTACATTCCTGACAGGTGCGATAGTCAGCTATAAATATCCTACATTCCTGACAGGTGTGATAGTCATCTATAAATATCCAACATTCCTGACAGGTGCGATAGTCAGCTATAAATATCCTACATTCCTGACAGGTGTGATAGTCATCTATAAATATCCAACATTCCTGACAGGTGCGATAGTCAGCTATAAATATCCTACATTCCTGACAGGTGTGATAGTCATCTATAAATATCCTACATTCCTGACAGGTGTGATAGTCACCTATAAATATCCTACATTCCTGACAGGTGTGATAGTCATCTATAAATATCCTACATTCCTGACAGGTGCGATAGTCAAGCAGTTAGGATGTTGGACTTCAGCTTGGAATGTCTGGATTTGATCCTTCCTTCTTGCTGCCTGGTGCACAAAGGGTGGAAGTTTCTTCTACTCTCCCAGGTAAACATATGTGTAGACCTTCTTCACTTCACTTCACTTCAGCTTGTTTCGGTCCGTTGTTGGACACCTTCATGGCCCATGGGCCTATCCCTGACGCTCCCCTCTCGCTCACACAGGAGAACCTCCTCCTTGTGAACGATCGCTCTCGGGCCCAGCCGCAGCATATCTCCATCACGGAGAAATGCTTGACGGAATGGGAGGAGAACGCGAGACGGGGGCTGGTGGCAACCTCCGCCCTGGACTCATTCTTGGGCGGCCTAGGGGAAGCCCTGAAGGACCCCAACCAGCAGTCCTTCACGCTCCGCCAGGCGCCTGACCAGGCAACCATCGTGGCCTTTATCCAGGCCATGGCGCAGGGGCTCAGATCCGTGGCCGAATCGCAAGCACGCACGTATCTGAACGCCGTCATGGCGAGGCGGGATGCCATTCTCGCGGCATCCTCGGTTGCCACCTCACCGTCGGCAAGGGCCTCCTTGCGCGCGGTGCCCGTCCAGCCGGGCTCCCTCTTCGGGAACCATGTTCAGGCCGTCCTGAAGCACCAGGCGGACATAAAAAGGGACCTCGCCCTCCATTCGAGGCCCTCTCGCCCTGCCGTGAAGCGCCCGGCTCCAGCGGCCTACCCGCCAAACAGGCCCACCCACACCAAGTTTCGGGCCGATCCCAGGCCCCAAGGGCACAGGAGACCGCAACAGCATTCGGGCAGGCCGGTGGCCCGGCCTAAGGCCCGCAGGCCGACTCCCTCTCAGCCGGCCAACCCCCAATGACTCACCCCCGGCCTGAGGCCATCACCCCCCACGGGCGATCCTGTGGGCAGTCTCTCCAGACACATTGACGCGTGGGAGAGGCTGCCCGCCAGCCCATGGGCCCTGCGGGTGATCAGGTCGGGGTTCCGCCTTCCTTGGGGCCCAAGGAAGGCTCCTCTCACGCTCTCTCCCCCTGCTTTCGCACTTCCTCAAGATCGCTCGGCCTCGCAGGCCCTGGATCAGGAGGTTCTTTCGAAGTTAGCCAAGGGGGCTACGGAGGAAGTTTCCTTCGCTGCGTCCCCGGGATTCTATGGACGCATCTTTGTGGTCCCCAAAACTTCGGGGGGCTGGAGGCCCGTCCTGGACCTCTCCTCCCTAAACCGGTTCCTCCGCGTCCTCCATTTCCGTATGGAGACCCCTATGTCCATCCGCGAGGCCTTGCACCCGGGCGACTGGGGGATATCCATCGACCTCAAGGATGCATACTTCCATCTCCTCATTCACCCCAGGGACAGGAAGTACCTCAGATTCGTCTGGAGGAACCGGATCTTCCAATTCAGGGCACTGCCCTTCGGTCTGGCACCCGCCCCTTGGCTCTTCACGAAGGTGGCGAGGGAACTCTGCATGCATGTTCGGGAGAAGGGCATCCGCCTCAAGGCCTATCTAGACGATTGGCTTCTACTCGCCTCCTCCAAAGAACAGTGTGCGCAACAAGCATCCCAGGTCCTGCAACTCTGTCACAACCTGGGCTTTGTCTGCAACGAGGAGAAGTCGGACCTAACTCCCTCCAAACAATTCCAGTTCCTGGGCATGTCCTTCGACACCTCCAAGTGGAGGGTCACCCCGTCTCCCCAGCGCTTACTGCGCCTTCAGGGCCTCTTAGCCCAACTGCTCCCCCAACTCCAAGCGCCAGCAAGGAAGCTGGCCTCCCTACTGGGCCTTATGGAGTCGCTGGCACCCCTAGTGCCACTGGGTCGTCTTCTCAAGCGGCAATTCCAACGCGGCTTCAGGAAGCGTTGGTCACAGTCGCTTCAGCCATGGGACCTCCCGGTCCACCTGGGCCCTTGGTTCATATCAGCAGTGACCAAATGGCGCTCCCAGTCACGCCTGGCCCAGGGAGTCCCCATCACACTGCCCCCTCCTCAGGAGCACTTGTTCACGGACGCGTCCACCTCCGGGTGGGGAGCCCATGTCGGCACGCTGACAGCCGCAGGTCGGTGGTCGACCGACCTCATGCCCTGCCACATAAACATGTTGGAACTGGAGGCAGTTTGCCTGGCACTCGGGGAGTTTCTCCCCTTTCTGAAGGGAAAACATGTCCGCATCAACACGGACAACACCACAGTAGCTTGTTACATCAACAAGCAAGGGGGCGCCCGCTCCCACTCCTTGTCTCGGAGAGCGGAACAGCTCCTCATCTGGTGCGAGGAACACTCGATTCAGCTCTCAGCAAAGCATGTCCCGGGGAAGATCAACATACTTGCGGACTCTCTCAGCAGATCCCACATGATTCTTCCCTCGGAATGGACACTGGTCCATGCAGTCCTGGAGCCAGTATGGGCAGCATGGTTCAAACCACACGTGGACCTCTTTGCCACCAGGTTCAATCACCGCCTCCCTTTGTACGTCTCTCCAGTTCCGGACCCAGCGGCCTGGGCTGTAGATGCCCTATCCATTCCATGGTCGAACCTCATCGGCTATGCCTTTCCCCCGTTCCCCATTATGGGGAAAGTGCTGAGGAAAGCCAGGGAGGACGCAGCGACATTAATCCTTGTCGCACCCAAATGGCCAGCACAGGCATGGTACCCAGAACTTCTGCACCTGTCCCATGTGCCGCCGCTAAAACTCGCGGTATCGAGCCGCTCCATCCTCCAACCCAGGTCAGGCATTCCGCACGGCAATCCAGACGTTCTAAACCTTCACGCCTGGATGCTGTGCGGGACTCGATGTCTTCATTAGGCCTGTCCCCGGCCGTAATCGGCCTTGTGCAGCAAGCTCACAGGCCGGGTACACAGGGGGTGTACAATGCCCACTGGAATGGCTGGGTCTCTTGGTGCACCTCAAATGAGGTGTCACCCCATTCACCCTCTCGCTTGCAGTTGGCCAACTACCTCGGCTTTCTGTCCACAGAGAAAAAGCTTTCCGCATCCTCAGTGAAGGTCCACAGGGCGGCCATCTGCACCACCATCCGTCAGTTGGGTGGTCCGTCCTTTGAGCACGATCCTCTATTGCGGAATCTCGTCAGAGGGGCTTCTCTCCAGGAAGCCAGGAACCCCCGCCGAACCCCGGCGTGGGATCTCTTTCTCGTCCTCTCATCCCTTAGACTCCCCCCTTACGAACCCATCAGGGAGTGTTCCCTGAAGTTCCTCTCTTTCAAGACGGCCTTTCTCGTCTCTCTCGCATCGGGGAGGCGCTGCAGCGAAGTGCACGCCCTTAGTGGTCTCCCCGGAGATGTTGCTCTCGAACCTGATGGCTCGATGTCTCTCCGCCTACTCCCGGAATTCTTGGCCAAGAACCAGTCTCCAGGTTCTCCTTCGCCGGCCATCCACATCCATCCCCTCACGTCTATCCTCGCTCCGGACGACGAGGATCGCACTCTCTGCCCGGTTCGCGCACTGCGAGCGTACAGAAAGCGGACGAAATCTTCTCGCCAGCAGCGGCGCCACCTTTTTCTCTCTTACAACGAAAACTATAGAAAGGACATTAGACGCACGTCCATCTCTCGATGGCTGAGGGAAGTCATCAAGGCTGCGTATGCCAGGTCGAGCGCCGAGCTAGCTGTCTTCTCCCCAAGGCCCCATGAGATCAGAGCATGGGCTTCTTCGCTGGCAGTCATCCACAATGCCAGCATCCAAAACGTCCTAGACGCCGCGTACTGGCGTTCCCCGGGCACTTTCATCCAGTTCTACCTGCGCGACGTCTCCCGTCTGCGCGAAGATGGGTCCAGGGGTATCGCTTCCGCTGTGGTGGCCCAACACCCCATCTCAGCCACACGCCCTGACTCCTGCCATTCCTCCAGGCGTTAACCAGGTAAGCCCTCCATCCGGGTAGTGCTATTCTGCATTTGTGAGCCACGGTATAGTATGTGTAATTAAAAGGAAATTTTCCTTCTAAAATTACGTTTAATCTAACATACTTACCGTGGCTCACGCAGAGTCCCTCCCGACCTCCCCGCCTTCCTGGTTCCTTCTAGCCACAGTCAGGGTCAAGGTCAAGGTCTCCTCGAAAAGAGGAAGAGCACCTGCGCATGCGCAAGACGTAGACACTCTCAGAGTTACTGTCCCTTCGGACTTTATTGTTACGAGGCAGAATTGGCAAACCGCTGCCGCTTATTGCATTTGTGAGCCACGGTAAGTATGTTAGATTAAACGTAATTTTAGAAGGAAAATTTCCTTTCTAGTCCATTGTTTGTCGAACTTTTCTAGATCGTCTCGCCATCTGGTTCTCTGGCGACCTCTGTTCCTTTTTTGGCTTCGAGGGATCCAGTGCGTCACTTTGGTGGTCCATCTGTTGTCAGATTTCCTAATGACATGACCAGCCCAGTTCCACTTTCGTTCACAAATTGTGTCTAATGTCTTGGACTTTCCTTTTTCCTCTTACCCATGCCACCATTTTCCGGTTCTTCCAGGGGATTCCCACCATGCAAAGGGCCCACGAATGGATCATGATGGGAATGTGTAGACCTGGTGGTGTCTAAATCTCCTTTGTTTGGAGACAGAAGCAAAACATCAAATACACATGATCGTATAAGCTGTGTGTGTGTGTTCTGTGTCTTATAGAAAGGCAACAATACTCAGTACACACATACACCAAACATGCAGTACAAAGACTGTGCAGCATCATAAGGTCTGCAGAGTGTGGGCCAAATGACAGGCATGCTGACACACATATCCAAAAAGAAGCACTGCTTTAATTAACACACACAAAAAATTAACATTTAACTAGGAAAAAATCCAAAACTCCTTTTGAAATTATTAATGCAAGAATGCATTCCTTCTGTCGTACAAACTAAAAATACGTGCATGTCTTTTTTATCATCTGTGATATTGATTGTCTCCTCTTCTTCTCCCGTTTTGTACTTTTTTATAAGTATATTAATTTGTTTTTTATCAGACTGTGAATATCATTCTTGTTTGAAGTTTATTCATTTATTTTTTAACAGAGGGTGAATGCCATTCTTGTTTTAAGTTTAGTAATTTATTTTTTAACAGAGTGTGAAAGCAGTTCTTCACATCTTGAATGGTTGAGAAAGGATGTTGATCGAAGAATATCCAAGTGGTCTTTGTTATCGAGTCTCAGGACATAACCAGTGCTTGATGTTAATGTTTGCGACATTGGGTATCTGTCACGTTTCATTTTGCATACATGTCCGTCATATCACATTCAATGCAGTCAGGATGTGTCATCTTGAATTCGGTCCCAGCTCACAAAATAGAAAATGCCCTTTCACTGCCCATCTTAATGCCCCAACAATCATTCTAGTGGTTGTGTCAGCTTAGTCACTGTTTCATGGGTTCTGTCCTCCCACACTCCACCCTACCTCCATCCTCTGCCAGTACCCCTTCCTCCCCATTTGAAGACCTTGCCATCACAGACTTTTGCACAAGCTCAAGGAGTCCATTTCGGATGGAGCGCATAAATTATATGGAATTGTCAGAGTGCGATAAATGTCTTGAACAAATTCCAAACTTGCTATGGAAACTTGCTTCATCATTTCAAAACCTTACCAGCAGACTTTTGCACAGACTCAAGGAGTCCAGTTTGGATGGCGTGCATGAATTATATGGAATTGTCCAAGTATGATGAATCTCACTTGAACAAAATCCAAACTGTCATGTCGACTTGCTGAGACAAAGATGATGTTGTTTGTCATGAAGTCTCAAGACCTTGGATGTTAATGTAAGTGATTTTGGTATCTGCCACACTTACTTATAAAGATGATGATGTTTGTCATGAAGTCTCAAGACCTTGGATGTTAATGTAAGTGATTTTGGTATCTGCCACACTTATTTATAAAACCCTTTGACCCCCGCACCCTATCCGCCAACTGCAAAAACTTAACCCTTTGACTCCCTCACCAGGAAGCTGGTGGGATAGGGTGAGGGAGTCAAAGGGTTAAGTTTTTGCTTTGCCAGCATGGTTAACAATGTTGGAAGCTGGTGGATGGAGTCAAAGGGTTAATGTTGTATGTCCATCACATGACTGTTCATGTTTGACAACTCTCTGTGTGTGTGTGGACGACAGTGCAGGTGTATGTGGTGAACTCCATACAGAATTGCATTTCTTAACATCTCCCTGACCAACTTTGAATTTACCATTATTGTTGTCAAATCGTGTCACTGATGCCATGTTCAATAAAGCTGTAAATAAAATGAAAACTTCTGTGTTCAAGCAGTTTGCATGGTGGCCATGGTGTTATTCTCTCTCTCTTTGCTTTTTTTGTTGTTGTTTTTCATTGTTGTTTCAGATTGTTTCATGTAACTGGAGGGAGGTGTTGTGTCTACCCACCTGTCCCTCCAACAAAATGTTCTAATCCTGGAAAGATCTTTGACAGACATGGCCAAATGTATAAACCACTGAAGATTCATAAAAGTACAAATTTGGGATTCATGGTGCCATGGTCAAAATGTTCTAATCCTGGAAAGATCTTTGACAGACATAGCCAAATGTATAAACCACTGAAGATTCAAAAAAGTACAAATTTGGGATTCATGGTGCCACGGTCAAGGTTCCACGGATTGAAGAACATTGCCTCATTCACCACTATTTTATGAAAGCATATGAGATGTACTTTCTTAGGAACTTCCGACAATATTTAGGCCTACATCCTGTTTTTTACAGTTGTGACCATCTTCACACTCGGTTTTATTTCATCTGATGCTTCTTCAAGGTCACAGTGACACTGAGCGATACCAAATCTGGATTTTCTGGGATAATTCCTGTATTAAAACAGGATGTTGTTAGAATGGCATGACCATATTGTTTTTCGTCTTTGTCTGTCACTTAATGCTATTCTTGAGAGAGACAGAGAGGTGCTACAGCAGGCAGTAGGCCAACAGTGATGGATATATGTACATTCACAGGCATGGACAACTACAGCAGGCAGTAGGCCAACAGTGATGGATATAAGCACATTCACAGGCATGGACAACTACAGCAGGCAGTAGGCCAACAGTGATGGATATATGTACATTCACAGGCATGGACAACTACAGCAGGCAGTAGGCCAACAGTGATGGATATATACACATTCACAGGCATGGACAACTACAGCAGGCAGTAGGCCAACAGTGATGGATATATACATGTACACATTCACAGGCATGGACAACTGCAGCAGGTAGTAGGCCAACAGTGATGGATATATGCACATCCACAGGCACGGACAACTACAGCAGGCAGTAGGCCAACAGTGATGGATATATACACATTCACAGGCACGGACAACTACAGCAGGCAGTAGGCCAACAGTGATGGATATATACACATTCACAGGCACGGACAACTACAGCAGGCAGTAGACCAACAGTGATGGATATATACACATTCACAGGCATGGACAACTACAGCAGGCAGTAGGCCAACAGTGATGGATATATACACATTCACAGGCATGGACAACTACAGCAGGCAGTAGGCCAACAGTGATGGATATATACACATTCACAGGCACAGACAACTACAGCAGGCAGCAGGCCAACAGTGATGGATATATGTACATTCACAGGCACGGACAACTACAGCAGGCAGTAGGCCAACAGTGATGGATATATGTACATTCACAGGCATGGACAACTACAGCAGGCAGTAGGCCAACAGTGATGGATATATACACATTCACAGGCATGGACAACTACAGCAGGCAGTAGGCCAACAGTGATGGATATAATACACATTCACAGGCATGGACAACTACAGCAGGCAGTAGGCCAACAGTGATGGATATATACACATTCACAGGCATGGACAACTACAGCAGGCAGTAGGCCAACAGTGATGGATATACGCACATTCACAGGCATGGACAACTACAGCAGGCAGTAGGCCAACAGTGATGGATATATGTACATTCACAGGCGTGGACAACTAGCTCTATTGCATGCGATATCGTTGCCTCATCATATCACCAGCTCACAGCATACAGGGCTAAATCAGATTGCTATATCAGTTCACCAGCAGCTTTTTTCAATTTTGTGGCAAATTTCTCTTATTTGAAAATGATATGATGACAGTCAACTTACAAACTATTCTGAATGTGGAATTCTATAATTCAAAAAAAGATGAACCAGAAAAAACACTAAAGAAGAATATGAACATATGCCATATTTTCTCTTCTGCATTATGTAATACTGGTATCCTTTACATTCCAAACACTACTCTTCGCTAGTGCGTCATAGTTCTCATTTCCACTCTGACATCATATTTACTCAAAAACACATTATGATGTCATCTTAGTCAGTTTGTTTCTTTTCTCACATTGAAGACAGCAGCAGGGAAGTTTCAGTCTTTCTCTCAAATTTTTTTTGTATATAGTATTTGTTTGTTTGTAATCTTACGCTTGACAAAGGTCAGTTGGCCGAAAATTTGCGCCTGTCTTGTTTAGTTGTATTAAATATGCATTCATATTCTTCTTTCGTGGTTTTTCTGGTTCCTGTTTGCTTGAACGCAGGCAGTCACACTTGTTTTGGATTTCAAAAAAAGATAATGACTGAAAGAGAAAATGAAAGAGACCTGAGAAAAACTTCCTTTCTGGTCAGTGTTACACAAATGAGAGCAAAATCTTGCCGTACAAACACACTATTATTTACCAAGCACCTATTTTTAACAAGTCTCTACTTTACTTCAAGATAAAGAAGTGTTGATCTCAAAAGAAATGCTGAGGCTGTCACAAAGCATAAGTTCACTGTGCAGCCAGTCTGTTATTCTTCATGTCAATATATAGAGTCAACACAAACCCATCTCTCATTTTCAATAGAATATAGGCCTACATACACACTATTATCCTACCGAGTCATTGCTACTATCTGTTTTTCCCAATATTGTGTTTTGATCAGGATTTCATAACTAACAGTAACATTTCTAGACTCATGCATCCCGCACTGTCAAGTATGCTAGCAAAGCAAGAACTGAACTCTTTGATGCCCTAACCCTATCCACCAGCTTCCTGCAGGAAGCTGGAAGATTGGTTGTGGGAGTCAAATGGTTAAGTTTTTGCAGTTGGTGGATAGGGTGCAGGAGTCAAAGGGTTAAGACATTTTGTTTAAAAATGTGACACTAAAAGACAAGCCTCCAACTTGAAAAGTCGCTACACACTGGTGGCTGGGTTTTTTTTTTCCTTTACTTTTAACCCTTTGACTCTCACACCCTGTCCATCAGCACCCTGCATTGCCAACCATGTTAACCCTTTGACTCTCACACCCTGTCCATCAGCACCCTGCACTGCCAACCATGCTAACCCTTTAACTCTCACACCCTGTCCATCAGCACCCTGCATTGCCAACCATGTTAACCCTTTGACTCTCACACCCTGTCCATCAGCACCCTGCATTGCCAACCATGTTAACCCTTTGACTCACACCCTGTCCATCAGCACCCTGCATTGCCAACCATGTTAACCCTTTGACTCTCACATCCTGTCCATCAGCACCCTGCATTGCCAACCATGTTAACCCTTTGACTCACACCTGTCCATCAGCACCCTGCATTGCCAACCATGCTAGCAAAACAAACAACCAACCTTTTCACTCCCTCACTGTATCCACTGTAGGAAGCTGATGGATAGGATGAGGGAATCAAACAAAAAGGTCAAGTCTTTTGCAGTTGGTGGATAGGGTGCGGGAGTCAAACGGTTAACTTGTTCCATCTTCTGCATGACTTCTGTGTCATTATCCCTACACTGCTCACTACAGCTCTTTACCACACCTTCAAACCCAACACAACTGAGGTTGTCAAGAGAACAGGCGATGAAGAGCCACATACCCAGGGCCAATTTTTCACATTCTGATGATGAGAATAAAGATGACAGTGACTATGCTATCAAGTCCCATTTCACATCGAGACTGTGTGAAAGTGGCGTACTCTATGTTTATCTGCAGTGTCTGTAAAGAAATTTGAGCAACACCTTTGATAAAGCATCCTTAATCCTTTGACTACCGCACCCTATCCACCAACTGCAAAAGCTTAACCTTTTGACTCCCTCACCCTATCCACCAGCTTCCTGCAGGAAGCTGGTGGATAGGATGAGGGAGTCAAAGGGTTAATTTTTTGCTTTGCTAGCATGGACAACAATGCAGGGCGCTGGTGGACAGAGTGCGGGAGTCAAAGGGTTAAAACGGCTAAGACTTGACTGTCTGTCCTGATCTTCCAAATGAACCTACAGCATGTTCATATCTGGGTTTGGGTCAGTCATGGCTGAAAAAATCCAGGGGTTTTTTTGGCACTGAAATAGATTCAAACAAAAGACATCCCAGTCTCCCAGTCAGCAGTCCAGCGTGCTAAATACTCTGCCACACTGACTGGTAGCTGGTCCACATTTTTAATCAATCTGGAGAAAATCCATCAATAAACAGCTGGGAAACTTAGACCAAAACATGTTCACATTTCAGGTCTTTAAATCAAACAATGGTTCATGCACATTCCAACATTCAAGACAAATCTATTTATAAAGGTGGAAATCCTTGCTGATTTTTCAGTACACACACATGCTACAAAGCCAATCTTTCTTGTCTGGAATGCACACACACACACACACACACACACACACACACACGCACACACACACATGCGCACACACACACGCACACACACACACACACACACAAACATACGCGCGCACACACACACACACACAGCACACACACACACACACACAAAAATAGTGAAATACACTCTTCCATGCTCGCCCACACACACACAGAGAACAGAAAAAGAAAAAGCGCTGTGTGTGTATGCACATATGGTGGTGGTCACTGATTTAAAGTAATTTCACTTTAGAGATTTTAGAAAAAAAAAAAGAAAAAAAGGTGGCGGATGGAAGAAAGGCAAAGGGGCATATCTGTACACATGAAACCCAAATTTTGAGAAATGAGCAATAAAACAGCAACCATAAAAATGGAGGGGAAACCAACAAGGCACTAACCAGCACTTAACAGTTAAACAACAAACTGGTTGGTCACGCCAGTTAACATTTGTGTTACAAGTTCCAATCAACTATTGGACTTTTTGACGGGCTTACAAAAAATAGTATGTTATTGTGATTCTTCTGTTATTGTTCATGATGGTGATTCAAATATGTCATAAGCTGCGTTCTTAGAATGTATCAGAATGTGTGCGTATATTTCACCAAAAGTGTTACCAAAGATGTTCAAGATAAATGAACAAGACAAAATCCAGAACTTTCTTTCCATTTCAGTTTCTTTAATGACAACAGAACAAAGGAAACATAAAAACAATCTTGAATCTCACTCTCATGAAATAACTAACAGTACTATGATGACATATGTACTGTGATGATACTTCACCTACCCTCAAAAACACATGTGTACTCTCCTCTCTCTCTCTCTCTCTCTCTCTCTCTCTCTCTCTCTCTCTCTCTCTCTCTCTCTCTCTCTCTGTGAAAAGCAATGTGAAAAGTTGACAAAGGAATAAAAACAACAATGAAGCCAACGATGACAAAGAGATGAAGATGACATCAGGACGACTAAGACTTCATAGGTTCACTGCCGTCAGGATTCTTCCCCTGCTTTTCCAGTTCAGCCCTGAAACATACACGTCATCTGTACAGGTTTTGCACCAGGTTTTAAAACCATTTAAAAAACCTTGAAAACCTCCTGGACTAAAAATGCTTACTACCATAACAAGAATGATAGATAAAATGTGACCTCCCACCACAAAATCAGTCTTAACTCGCAGTCAGTCGAACAGCACTAGGAGCTGACAAGGTGACTGAGGGTCTATCTGAGGTGTTTTGACTTTTTCTCAAAACTGACTTTTTCTGTAAACTATAATCTATCCCCCACAAATTTTTTTCTTGAAAAAATATTATTAATCAATTTAAAATGGTATTTTAATGCACTGATCGCAGCAGAAAAAAACGCAATTTCCTACCAAAAGTACCTATTTTTGTCTGTTATTATGAACCATAACCTGTACAGTACCCGCACATGTAATATACGGACGGAAAGCTCTTTGGTGCATCTTTCAGATAATGACAGCTAAAATTAGAAACAAACTGGGTCAAAGCCACCAAATAAAGAAATTTAAGGAAATGTGTAGGAGAGCACACAAAAACTCTAGAGGCCATTTTCTCAACATGGCCGTCATACAAATTAATGACTTTATTAAACATAGGGCCTACACAACTTCTACATTTTTTTGAGTACAAGCTTTATTCAGGTACCAAAATAATCAGCAGAATGTACACCTTCCAGTGATATATAAATAAATATTGTAATTATTAATATTGTAATTATTATTATATATATATGTATATCTCAAAATGCCCAATATGCCAGTTAAGACTGATTTCATGCTGGCAGGTCACAAATGATAAGCTATCCAGTGCAGTTTGACTTGTCCTGCAGAAAAGTAAACCATGCAGTGCAAAACTTGTGTGAAAATTACACTTACACTGGCTGCCAGTCAAAGCAAGAACTGAATATAAAATTGCCACGCTCTGCTTTCAATAACTGAGTTCGAATACCATGCAAACCTTCATATCAAAACTCCTGTCGTACAAACTTTCCAAAGCTCTCAGGCCTCAAGGAGCATCTCTCATCACCGTATCTCTGTACTCACTAAGAACCTATGGAAAAATATGTTTTTGGCCCCAAAACATGGAACTCCCTTCCGCAATCTTTAAGACAAAGCAGTTGTCTGCATAATGTCAAAAATCACAAGTAATATCTCCAATATTCATAAATAATTGCTTGCAGCCCTTAGAAGTCCAGTGGTATTGCAGTTTATGTTAATTAATTGAGAGAGAGAAAGACAAAGAGACAGAGACACAGAGAGAGAGAGAGAGAGAGTGTGTGTGTGTGTGTGTGTGTGTGTGTGTGTGTGTGTGTGTGTGTGTGTGTGTGTGTGTGTGTGTGTGTGTGTATGTGTGTATGTGTGTGTGTACGCCAGCACATACCATGATAAATTGAAAAACACATTTGCTGATTTCTGATGAACACTGTTTATGTTGCACTGATGTATTGGTGTACATATGTATCCACTGTACACTTATTTGTAGTGCATGAACCCTTTGACTCCTGCACGTTGTCCAGCAGCATCCTGCATTATCAGCCATGCCAACAAAGCGATGAGGGAATCAAAGGGTTAAGTTTTTTGCAGTTGGTGGATAGGGTACAGGAGTCAAAGGGTTAATATACTGATATGGCACTGTTTATACTGCATTTAAATGCATTATTTATGTCTCTGTGTTTGTACCGCACTAATTCACTAACACGGCATTGTTTATGCTGTTTGCAAAGCGTAACAAACATTCTCTGTCATAAATTGTTTACGCTTTATGGAATTATTGTTATGATTAATATTGATACCACTGTAGGCATAATTTCTTTTCTTTGGCTTCAAAACACTGTCAGATTGTAAGACAATTATGTCACAAAGCAATGCTATTACTGTCAGTAGTTACCTTTTCCAGTTCTCGTATTGTAATTTGAGCACATTTCTAAAGATTCTGAAAATGAAATCCACTTTTATCTTATCAACAGTTGATCACTTACAATCACCAAGCTCTCAACTGTGCAAAATTACTAAGTCCTGACTGTACTTTCAAAAGCTGTTCAATTTTCATAACTGTCTTTATTTTTAGTAACCAACACTGAAGAAGAACTCATACATGTATACGTACATGTAGATATAGGCCTACATGTAAACTCACACGCACACACACACACACACACACACACACACACACACACACACACACACACACACACACACACACACACACACACACACAACGCACAAACCATACTCACATACAAACTCTCCTATTTTACAAAACAAGTGCATTATGATAAAGTATTCCTACTTGAGCTGTTTAGAGAAGTCATCCTCGATGTTGTCATCGTCCCAGTTATCTTCCCACACATTCACGTCAGCTGCGTCTTCTTCTTCTTGAGCCCAGTCTGCACACATATACACCACCATCACCACATACATTTTTTTCTTTCTTTTATCATTTTTTCACACTGATAATTATGTTATACTTATAGACAAGTTTTATTACAGCCATATAATACAATACCTATGTGTACACTGTTTCCTGTTTCCCAAAATGTGGGAAGGCATTATCTGGGGACCATTTAAAGGTAAGTCTGAGCATAGCTCTACCAGCATAGTTTACTTCATGTTCATCATTCATGATAAAAAAAAATACACATGATATATAGCAGCAACAACAATCACACAATGTCAGTGGGAAGACATATTACATGATAGGAAAACCTAATACTACCAGTACTTGATGAAGTTACTGTTAGCTTTATCACAAACCAGAACCAGAAAAAATACCCCAAAAAAATCAGAATGCATATTTAAATTAATATAACCAGACAAGACAGGAGCAAATTTTCGGCCAACTGGCCTTTGTCAAGCATAAAATCACAAACAGATTTTCTCCTAATTTTTGTATTTGGTGTTTGTTTGTTTGTGATCTTACCCTTGACAAAGGCCAGTTGGCCGAAAATTTGCGCCTGTCTTGTCTGGTTATATCAAATACGCGTTCTGGTTCTTTTTGTGTTTGCATGTTTTTTGTGGGTTTTTTTCTGGTTCCTGATTGCTTGAGCGCGTAGTCGCACTTGTTTGGGATTTTTTATCACAAACTGTAGCCTACGTAATCCTGCTTTTCAAACTGAGTTGTATTGCTACTTAGTTATTAAGTAGGCCTGTTAATTTAAATCAATTCAATGATTATATGTAGTCATAGCATCAATGATTACTAGTTGACAAAGGCACCAGAGGCACTGGAATTTAAAAGGATGAAAAATGTTGACTGTGAACTTCCAAACACACTCATAAAAATGTGATGCCCAATGACTGAACTAGTTAACTCTTTTGCCACCACAGACAATTTCAGTTCACAGCCACAGGTGATTCTGGTCGACACTGAGGATCATGTTTAAAATGTTTGCTTTTTTTACACATTAACAAAGTCTGCTCCAACAGCAGACTTTCCAATATGTTTGCCAACACACAACCCTTCACTCCATGACTTGTGTTTTGTAGTAGTAGTAGTAGTAGTAGTAGTAGTAGTAGTGGTAGTTGGGACTGGCTTTCAATGGCCTAGGCCTTTCGGCCTATTTACGTCCCCTCTTTCTTAACTATATAAAACAGGTGTTAATGTGCATTTTCTTTTTGTTTGCACAAGCCTAATCAGGCCTTTAATCATCATAATCGAAGAAAAGTTCTTTAAATTTTGGAATTTCGTCAAAAAAATTCTTGAATTTGTTAGTATCTTGTGCAAATTTTATGTTAGTTGGGAGTTTATTCCACAAAGGGGCTACTAGATGTGAAAAAGAAAATTTTCTTGTGTTAGTACGACAGTGCTGAATAAATCTTTCCTTCCTTGTTTCTAAATCTTGTGATATTACATTGTGAAACAGAAAACAGTAGCAAACAAAAACGGAGGAAAAGTAGGTCTAAAACTTAGTTTAACGATAGCATGACAATGACATGACCCTTTGGGTGGTGCATACCACTTCAACTCCTGTAGGCCTATTATTCTGACATGACATGAACTGAAAAATATGTGGCATAGAGTATGATAGACTAGAGGAGTGTTTTTATTAAAATGTTTAAATAGTGATCTTGAACTGAAGTCAGACTAACAGTACCAGACTGACGACTCCATCTATGATTTGTTTTCATGTGTACACAAGGTGACTGAGTGGGTGGTGGTGACAGCTACCTACACATACTTTCTTCACACGGTAGCAAACAAAAACGGAGGAAAAGTAGGTCTAAAACTTAGTTTAACGATAGCATGACAATGACATGACCCTTGCAAAACCATGAATTCAAAATCATGAGCATAACATAGAATAATAACTCGATCTTCATAATAACTATAGGCCTAAAGAGTAACACTAATAGAAATTAGAATGGAACCGTCTTAAAGAGAAAACACCAGATGACTGCTTCTGCACAATGGTCAGTACCATGACCCTGCGGTGTCGAGTAGAATAGAGTCAACAGTGCAACAGTAACAGAGTAAGCCTAAGTACTTTTCAGTTTTTCCGTCGTGTTTTTTAACTGTTTAGACTTTAGGTTTCCGCGTACAGATCAACTTCATCAAGATTTGAAGATAGGAAAACCGTTCAAAACGGGTATAGGAAGCTTTGCAGTTTATTCCCCCTGACTCAAACTCCTCCATTATCTATACAGTGATACACGAGCATAGTGACAATCAAGACAATGACGCTAAGATTTAGCCTAGGCTTTGTTCATCAGTCCATCCGACCGAGTCTGATAAACTGATTTTAGGGATAAAGACTGATTTAGCTTCGTCACGGACAAAGCCGACTCCGACTGAACTTTCAAAGTCTTTACTACATCATAGACCTTGGTCGAGATACTTTAAATTTTGTAATACCTCTTCGTTTTTAATTTTAAAAAATCGACTTACCTTCAGCTGGGAACTCCTCAAATTCGTCATCTTCTTCGAGAAGACCGAGATCTGGCTTTGGCTGATCAGACATGTTGGAAAGAATATGCGGATGTACGTTGAAGCTTCTCTCATTGACAAAAGAGCTTCATTCAAGGTCGGTTATCTATAGACATATTGCGGTTACCTCCCATTAATTAAAATGAGTGTGTGCGAGAGAGATGAAAAACCAAAACTTTGGGCTGCAACATCACGAGACAGAAGATCTCATTCTCAACAGCTCAACCGCTTACAGTGTGTTCGGGACTACCGACAGAACTCATTCCTGCCCGTATCATCCAGGAGTGGAATGAAATCTTCACAGAGGCTGCTGTGTCATCAGAAACTCTTGACCTATTTAGGGCAAGAGTTTGCAGCCTCCTACAATAATGTTTTGTTTTGTTTTTTGTGTGGTTTTTTTTGCGTCTGCCCCCCATTAGTGTCAGAATAATCAACTGGTTGATTGTGGACACTGAACGGATGAAGATGAAGAGAGAGAGGGAGTGTGTGTGTGTGTGTTGTTGTGTGTGTGTGTGTGTGTGTGTGTGTGTGTGTGTGTGTGTGTGTGTGTGTGTGTGTTCGTTCGTTCCTTGATTTAACGTCTTTTCACTATAAGTGATATTAGACGGGTAAAAATGGCATGGAGGATGAATTTTTTTTTGGGGGGGGGGGGGGAGGGGACAGAGGGGAACAGAGTAAGAGACGGGGAAAAAATTAAAAGGAATCGACAAGGTTTTTAGAAAAAGGATATGGATGAACAGAGAAATGAAACTAGAACAACGCTAACATTAAATGTAAAATGAAACATCGTCATAAAAAACAAAACAAAACAAAATAAAATAATAATAATTAAAATAATAACCTTAAAGTAACGCATTAACAGGACTGTGAACCAATGATTCTGAAATTTGAACTAACAGAACTTGATCTGATATTACTTCTTTAAAATGCTTTTCAAGATAGTTTCCTTGTGTAAACATCTTTGGTAAGAAATAACGAAGCTTTCTGCAGTAAAACAAACAGTGATACAATGTGAATTGTTCACCGCAAATACATAAAACGTTTTTACAATATTTAGTTTTCAAAGCGTTCAGTTGAATACGAAAATATGTGGTAACAATT
>JAPXFY010000350.1:35000-62802 GCA_030674185.1 Monoplex corrugatus
CTATATTCAGTTTCATATGCGCTCCACCCAAATCTGCCAACAATTACCAGGCAGACTTCCTGCGCCTGCACAAAACCCTTTACCCTACCAAGGCCTTGAAATAGGAAGGGTGGTGGTGGTGGAAGGGACCTATGAAACAGTAAGCTGACACCACCAGAATGATGTAAACATTAAAATGGGCAGTGAACAGTCCAATGGACCTATGAAACACTAAGCTGACACCAGCAGAATGATGTAAACTTGAAGATAGGCAGCGAACTATCCAAGGGACCTATGAAACATTAAGCTGACACCACCAGAATGATGTAAACATTAAGATGGGCAGCCAACAGTCCAATGACCTATGAAACACTAAGCTGACACCAGCAGAATGATGTAAACATTAAGATGGGCAACCAACAGTCCAGTGGACCTATGAAACAATAAGCTGACACCACCAGAATGATGTAAACATTAAGATGGGCAGCCAACAGTCCAATGACCTATGAAACACTAAGCTGACACCAGCAGAATGATGTAAACATTAAGATGGGCAACCAACAGTCCAGTGGACCTATGAAACAATAAGCTGACACCACCAGAATGATGTAAAACATTAAGATGGGCAGCCAACAGTCCAATGACCTATGAAACAGTAAGCTGACACCAGCAGAATGATGTAAACATTAAGATGGGCAGCCAACAGTCCAGTGGACCTATGAAACAATAAGCTGACACCACCAGAATGATGTAAACATTAAGATGGGCCGTCAACAGGCCAGTTATTAATGTAGTGGGCTGGGATGAATTGAGATATTAGATATTAAGTCCTCTACTCTATCCGTTGTGAGGCGTGGACAGTCAACAAACAAAGCCAGAACAAGATTGAGGCAGCCGAGATGTGGTTTCTAAGAAGACTGTTGAGAGTTCCATGGACAGCGAAGAAAACAAACGACAGTCTCGATGGGGACAGACAAAGATCATTCATAAGGAAGATTAGGCATGAGAAGTCTCAATGGAGATACAATCAAACAAGTTCAAGACTTTAAATACCTGGGCAGCTACATTGACTCCACATAACAAGACGTCAACACCAGACTCGGAAATGCCTGGGGCGCTCTAAATCAACTGGACAAAATCTGGAAATCCAATCTACCAGACAACCTGAAAAGGAACTTCCGAGCAGCAGCAGAGTCCGTTCTTACATATACTACACG
The DNA here is from genome assembly GCA_030674185.1 of Monoplex corrugatus. Classification (NCBI taxonomy): domain Eukaryota; kingdom Metazoa; phylum Mollusca; class Gastropoda; order Littorinimorpha; family Ranellidae; genus Monoplex; species Monoplex corrugatus. The sequence goes on from JAPXFY010000350.1 coordinate 36,197, forward strand.
TCATTATTGAAGGGCCAGGAACGTTTTTGAGTCAATTTTTGAAAGGAGAAATAACCTATTTTCTCTTACTCTTTTCTCCAATTCGTTGCCGTAACTGAATGGATAAGAGCTCAGACAACATTGCAGTTTCCTTTTGGCACGTGTTTGGGGATTTGCCGATTTGCAATGGGCGGCCCAAGGAAGACAATTTCCACACGAAATTGTCGAATCTTCATCAGGGTCTCTCTGACGACGCAGGCAAGGTAGCGACAAAATTCGCTTTGCACGTGCAAGGCAAGCCCTTTTTGAACACTACTCCAGCCAAAGTTGCCCGCAGACGAGGATAAAAAGGACCCGTTTTTGGTTCGTTTTAACCATGCTTGCAAGACGACGGATGACGGATGAGCAGCGGGGGAGAGCCCTCGCTCTGCTTGATGAAAGCCTAGCGCAGCGGGAAGTTGCTAGACGACTTGAAGTGTCGCATTCCACAATCCAGAGACTGCTGGAGCGCTTCAATGAGACTGGAGCAGTCCAGGAAAGGCGTCACACGGGTCGACCCAGAGTAACGACAAGACAGCAAGACCGCTACCTTGCCCTCTCCGTCCTGAGGGAAAGGGCATCCACTGCGGTGACCTTGAGGGTCAGCTGAGGGACGCAACAGGTGCTAACATCAGCTGCAGCACGGTGAGAAGACGGCTACATGAGGCAAACTTGAGGTCACGGAGACCGGCCGTCCGACCCGTGCTGTCACCGGTCAACAGAGTGCGCCGCATGACCTGGGCCAGGGAGCACGTGACCTGGACAAGGCAACAGTGGGCCCGGGTCTTGTTTTCGGATGAGTCCAGGTTCACCCTGACCTTTAACGATGGCCGGGCTCGGGTGTGGCGACGTCAAGGGGAGAGGTTCGCTGACGCCACTGTCCAAGAGCATAACCGGTACGGCGGCGGGTCGGTGATGGTGTGGGGTGGCATGAGCCGTGGTACCCGGACCCCCCTGCTCCCCATTGACGGCATCCTGAACGGGGTCCGGTACCGGGACGAGGTTCTGGCGGCCGTGGCACTGCCTGCGCTTGTGGACCTTGGTCAAGGCGCCATCTTCCAGGACGACAATGCACCTGCGCATCGAGCACGCCTTGTGACCGACTTCCTGGAGCAGCATGAAGTCGTCCGTATGGCCTGGCCAGCGTGCTCACCTGACCTGAACCCAATTGAACACCTCTGGGATGTGCTCGGGAGGCGCATCAGGGACAACCACCCCCCACCGGGCACCCTGGCCAGGCTGGTCGACATCCTGCACATCGAGTGGGCGGCCATCCCTCAGGACACACTCCGTACCCTTGTGGGGTCGATGCATCGGCGCTGTGAAGCATGCATCCAGGCTCGGGGCGGACACACGCGATATTGAAAACAGATTGGCCAAATCTGACACTTTCTGTTTTTTGAAAAGGGGGGGATGTTCCTTTAAATGCATGTGCTGTTCACTAATGGGTCATTGTGCTAATTTCTTTTTCCAAAACAGGTGTGGAAATGATGAAATAAAACATAGAATCAATTCTAAACATTGTCAATTATTTCAACTTAAAATTAGAGAGGAAGGAAGAAGTGGCCCTTAAATTATGATTAGGAGTATATGACTCAATCTCTTGGACCCTAACGACGACATTGGAGAAGATTGAGGAGCATACACACGAATGCTGCGTGCAGCCCTGAACAAAGCCTGGAGAGAACATTCAACTAACAAAGAGTTATACGGTAAGATCCCACCAATCAATAAATCAATACGTCAACAAAGACTGCGCTTCGCGGGACACTGCTGGCATAGCAAAGAAGAATTGTGGGGGATGTTCTACTATGGAGACCCAGCCATGGCAAACAAAGACCAGGACGTCCAAAGACGACCTTCATCGGCCAACTGATGGATGATACGGGCTGTCAGTATGATGAACTACCTACTGCAATGTCTGACAGAGAAAAATGGAAGAAACGTGTCATGGATAGCCGAGCAAGCTCGACATGATGATGATGAGGGGATAGAAACATGTGAAGGGCCATGATCGCCAACGCCATGTGGCAAGGCACTTGATGATGATGATGATGATGACTCTATCGAAAGAACAATCAACCCAGCAAATTGTTGGTATAGTATGATTCAAGTTCGTTATATTCTGACAAAGAAGTTTGTTGGCATTATTTGATTCTAAGTTAAGTGTATATATTCATTCAGTTCAGTTCCTTTTTGTCAGTTTGGTTGCCTTGAGGTTCATCCTATCAATTAATACCGGGAAGAGAGTTCTTGACTGTTATATAGAACCGATAATGTTATACGGTTGTGAGGCGTGGACAGTCAACAAGCAAAGCCAGACCAAGATTGAGGCAGCCGAGATGTAGTTTCTAAGAATGTTGAGAGTTCCATGGAATAGCAAAGAAAATAAACGAGACTGTCTTGATGGAGACAGACACAAGAAGATCATCCATAAGGAAGATCAGGGAAAGACAGGCAGCATTTATAGGCCATTTTATGAGGAAAGGGAATTAGTACACCTGGTCACAACAGGAAAACTGGAGGGAAAGAGAGCACCAGGTAGACCCAGGGTAAAGATAATGGACGGACTTGCAGAGTGGCTGAGGACACAGAGAGGGTGGAAGATGTGCTTGTGGCAACAAGGGACAGATACATATGGAGGGCCATGATGGCCAACACCATGTGGCAAGGCACTTCATGATGATGATGATGATGATGATAAGGTTCAGCAGACATCGTGCATGGCAGCAAATATTTTGGCTAGAAATGAACATACACATTATGTACAATTACGGACTCCAAGTCATTTTATAGTTGAACTTAAACTTTCCAGTAGTGTGGTAATTGTGAGGGCTTTTGATAAAATATATGACTTGTACGGACATGATACAACAATGGTGATCACTTCACCATTGTGTATAACAGGAAATGTAAATTAAGAAACAAAGCAGTTGTTACTATATATTTAAAAATACAACAAATTTTACACTTTGTGTGACCTATATAAAAATTCTAAACACGAAGAATAACTTGGATCACAAAAGATTATTCCATTTAATTACACTTGCTGCTTTCTTTCTTTCGTTCGTTCTTTTTCTCCTCCTCCTCCTTCTTCTTCTTTTCTTTTCTTCTTCTTGTTCTTGTTCTTCTGCTTCTTTTTCTGCTTCATCATCATCATCTTCTTCTTCTTCTTTTTCTTCATTGTTTTGCATTCGCTGTGTAAAGAGCATCAAGTGGTCTGGATGAGGCTACGCAAAGGCCACAACCTGCTGAATGTCCCTACAAACCTCATGTTCAAACTGATCCCTCCACCGACCTGGCCCAACAGTACAGAGGACCAGACCAGACAGCTGAGCACACCGTAGTGATATCATCACTATCATATGGAGTGACAGATGTGGCTGGCTACAACTCCTCTGGTCACTTAAGCTCCATAGCAGCTGGCAATAACGGGAGAGAAAAAAAACGGTCATATTCACTTGATGCTCTTTAAACAGGTGGTAAGCCTTGTCGTTCCTGTCTGTCCACGGCTTTAGGGGTGATCTGATGTCGCTTCTGTTCTTGAAGTAAACGATGCTGTTGTCTGGTTGGTCTTCCTGAACTGGTCATTTCGTTAGCTCCTCCTGTCATTTCCTGGTATCCCACAGTGTGGATCCACTGGAGGACAATTCTCGTTCCTCTGACTTTCTGGAAGGATTTGGGCTGCCGGGAACCATAAGAAAGAGACAGTGTTATGCAGGTTATACACGGGTCACACATCCTACACTCATTCGTACTTTGTGAAAAATAAAGAAGAGTGGTGATAGCCGTGTATACCACTTGACGAGCCGTTGAGCATCCGACACCACCTCCTTGATTGCTGGGACTTGTACGGTGTGAGACAAAAGCACTACACGACGGACTCCTTAACCCTTTGACTCCCGCACCCTATCCATCAACTGCAAAAACTTAACCCTTTGATTCCCTCACCCCATCCACCAGCTTCCTGCAGTCATATCAGGGCTTTAACCATCTCAAAACATAAACATACCGCTGACCCTAAATAAAACCTCGAAAAGAAAATTAAGTACAACACATAGCAATGCATTCATGCAGATTCCTGGTGGATAGGGTGAGGGAATCAAAGGGTTAAGTTTTTGCTTTGCTGGCATGTTTGGTAATGCAGGATGCTGGTGGACAGGGGTGTGGGAATCAAAGGGTTAAAGAACCTCTTCCGAAATGTCCCTCCTGACGCAGTTTTCCAGTTTTTACAAGAGATCAATACATTTCACCTGATCTGATTTTACGTCTGTTTTTTTCTTTAATTGCATTTTAGACTTGCAAGGTTAATGGTGAGCATAGTTTTTAACTGCTGTTTTTTTTTGTTTTTTTTAACGGAGTTGTGGTTTTTGACGTGGTGATAGCCCTGACATGGCTCTCTAGTAGTTGGCTGCTGTCTGGGCTATAAGCGATACACACTTGGAACTATGTGGGGAAGCTTGTCATTCGCCAAGGCATTGATTATTTTTACATTTGTGTTCAGTTGTTTTTACCCCACCCGATGGATAAATTGGGCGGAAAGGTCAACAACACCAGGGACATATTCTTAGAATATCTGCATGAATGCATTGCTATGTGTTGTACTTAATTTTCTTTCCGAGGTTTTATTTAGGGTCAGCGGTATGTTTCTGGTCCGCTCTCCTGGAAACAAACTTCCTCTCTCAGTCCGTCAGCAACCTACTTTTGTCTCCTTCAAGTCCGCTCTCAAAACTCACCTTTTCTCCTCTGCATAAAATCCTGACCTCACTCAATCCCCTCAGCAGCCTGTCTCCACTCGGAGGGGAATCACATTGCAATATATACTACACGTCATTATTGAAGGGCCAGGAACGTTTTTGAGTCAATTTTTGAAAGGAGAAATAACCTATTTTCTCTTACTCTTTTCTCCAATTCGTTGCCGTAACTGAATGGATAAGAGCTCAGACAACATTGCAGTTTCCTTTTGGCACGTGTTTGGGGATTTGCCGATTTGCAATGGGCGGCCCAAGGAAGACAATTTCCACACGAAATTGTCGAATCTTCAGCAGGGTCTCTCTGACGACGCAGGCAAGGTAGCGACAAAATTCGCTTTGCACGTGCAAGGCAAGCCCTTTTTGAACACTACTCCAGCCAAAGTTGCCCGCAGACGAGGATAAAAAGGACCCGTTCTTGGTTCGTTTTAACCATGCTTGCAAGACGACGGATGACGGATGAGCAGCGGGGGAGAGCCCTCGCTCTGCTTGATGAAGGCCTAGCGCAGCGGGAAGTTGCTAGACGACTTGAAGTGTCGCATTCCACAATCCAGAGACTGCTGGAGCGCTTCAATGAGACTGGAGCAGTCCAGGAAAGGCGTCACACGGGTCGACCCAGAGTAACGACAAGACAGCAAGACCGCTACCTTGCCCTCTCCATCCTGAGGGAAAGGGCATCCACTGCGGTGACCTTGAGGGGTCAGCTGAGGGACGCAACAGGTGCTAACATCAGCTTCAGCACGGTGAGAAGACGGCTACATGAGGCAAACTTGAGGTCACGGAGACCGGCCGTCCGACCCGTGCTGTCACCGGTCAACAGAGTGCGCCGCATGACCTGGGCCAGGGAGCACGTGACCTGGACAAGGCAACAGTGGGCCCGGGTCTTGTTTTCGGATGAGTCCAGGTTCACCCTGACCTTTAACGATGGCCGGGCTCGGGTGTGGCGACGTCAAGGGGAGAGGTTCGCTGACGCCACTGTCCAAGAGCATAACCGGTACGGCGGCGGGTCGGTGATGGTGTGGGGTGGCATGAGCCGTGGTACCCGGACCCCCCTGCTCCCCATTGACGGCATCCTGAACGGGGTCCGGTACCGGGACGAGGTTCTGGCGGCCGTGGCACTGCCTGCGCTTGTGGACCTTGGTCAAGGCGCCATCTTCCAGGACGACAATGCACCTGCGCATCGAGCACGCCTTGTGACCGACTTCCTGGAGCAGCATGAAGTCGTCCGTATGGCCTGGCCAGCGTGCTCACCTGACCTGAACCCAATTGAACACCTCTGGGATGTGCTCGGGAGGCGCATCAGGGACAACCACCCCCCACCGGGCACCCTGGCCAGGCTGGTCGACATCCTGCAGATCGAGTGGGCGGCCATCCCTCAGGACACACTCCGTACCCTTGTGGGGTCGATGCATCGGCGCTGTGAAGCATGCATCCAGGCTCGGGGCGGACACACGCGATATTGAAAACAGATTGGCCAAATCTGACACTTTCTGTTTTTTGAAAAGGGGGGGATGTTCCTTTAAATGCATGTGCTGTTCACTAATGGATCATTGTGCTAATTTCTTTTTCCAAAACAGGTGTTGAAATGATGAAATAAAACATAGAATCAATTCTAAACATTGTCAATTATTTCAACTTAAAATTAGAGAGGAAGGAAGAAGTGGCCCTTAAATTATGATTAGGAGTATATAATTGTATATAATATGCTCTCTATAATTTTCCATTGCTTTTATTCTTTCTCCCCATTTATAGCCGTGTGCGTGCGTGCGTGCGTGTGTGTGTGTGTGTGTGTGTGTGTGTGCGTGAGTGAGTGAGTGTGTGTGTGTGCGTGCGTGCGTGCGTGTGTGTGCGTGCGTTTCAGCGCTTAGATTTGATTTTATCAAGATTTTGCGCTATATAAATATTGTAATTATTATTATTATGTTGTGAGATGGTTATAGCCCTGATATACTGTGTAGTCGACTTGGCTTTAAACAACAACAATGATAATAATAATAATAGAGAGTAATAACAATTATAATGCTAATTAATAGTTATAATGATGATGATGATGTGTATGTGTGGTTGACTCCGTATACATTCTTACAACCATGGTAAGTTTGAACACAACCAATTAGTCAGTGCTGTTCATACATATTATACGAATACAATATTTTACAAAATAAATAAATGAATAAATAAACAAAATCTTGTTATCAGACAGGAGTAGGGTACAGTGAGTACACTGACGTCAGCACGTGGACTACAACTAACTGCTGTGGACCTGACGTCACCGGAAACAATAGCCAGACGTCGCAGGAAACAGCTGGTGTGCACATGCTGTCACAGGTAACTTCCGGACTGTTTTCCTTTCTGTCTGTCTGTCTTTTCCCACAGATTACAGAGAGTGGAGACGTTTGTCTCTTAATTAACGGGTTGATACCATTTTTTGATTTATACATGAAACACATTAAAATTGAATGTAACCGTGTATGTGATTTATATAAAACAAGACAGGCACAACGTTTTCGGCCAACTGCTCTTTTGTTGTTGTGGAGTTTGTTTGCTCAAGATGGATTCACAGCTCTGGGGCAATTCCATAAAAGTTCCACCCAAACAAATGTGCCGGCATAATCTCCCAGACTCCCTCGGCCTGGGCAAAACCCTAATCCCTGCGAGTGTCTGGAAATGGAGACAGGGGGTGGGGGGTGGGGGGTGGAGGAACCTGTGAAACACCTAAGCTGACACCACCAGAATCTTGGAAACATTAGAATGGACAGCGAACAGACGACTTTTTCCTGTTTCGGGCTTGGATTGAATTTTTGTGAAGCTTGCACTAAAGACGACAAAAACAAAATAGCGCGCACGCGCACACGCACACGCACACGCACACACACACACAACCACACACAACCACACACACAACCCCACACAACCACACACACACACACACACACACACACACACACACACACACACACAGAGACACAAAACCACACACACACACACACACACACACACACACACACACACACACACACACAAAACCACACCACACACACACAAAACCACACACACACACACACACAAAACCACACACACACACACACACACACACAACCACACACATACTCATACACACATACACACACACACACACACAACCACACATACTCATACACACATACACATACACACACACATACACACAAAACCACACACACACACACACAAAACCACACACCACACACACACACACACACACACAGACACACACACACATACTCATACACACATACACACATACACACAGACACAGACACACACACACACACACACATATTCATACAAACATACACACATACACATACACACAGACACACACACACACACAACACACACACACACACACACACAACACACACACACACACACACACACTCGCACAGAAGATTTGAAGGGTAACAAAATAAATCAGCTGATTTCATTGATGTCTCTTTGAACACGAGAAGATGACGATATGAAGTTGTGAAGCGTTCCTTTTTCTTTTTTTTCTTTTTTTCTTCTTCGGTTCCATTGGACTAAATTTGACTTTTTTGGTTCGTTTTTATTTTTTGTTTTATGTTTTGGTCACAACGGATTTTCTGTTCTCATAAAACGTGGAACGCTTTGTCTGGAAAAAAAAGACTTGTCGCCAGACTAAAGTGCCACCATTTTTTTGTTCCTAAATGCATGTTTTTGTGCATCAGTGATAGTGGATTTTTCTACAGAATTTTGCCAGAGAAAACTTTTTTGTTAACCCTTTGACTCCCGCACCCTATCCACGAACTGCAAAACTTTAACCCTTTTGATTCCCTCACCCTATCCACCAGCTTCCTGCAAGAAGGGTGAGGGAATCAAAGGGTTAAGTTTTTGCTTTGCTGGCATGGTTCACAACGCAGGTTGCTAGCGGACAGAGTGCGGGAGTCAAAGGGTTAAGTTTTTGCTTTGCTGGCATGGTTCACAACGCAGGTTGCTAGCGGACAGAGTGCGGGAGTCAAAGGGTTAAGTTTTTGCTTTGTTGGCATGGTTCACAACGCAGGTTGCTAGCGGGCAGGGTGCGGGAGTCAAAGGGTTAATGTGGGATCTTCCACGTGCGCCAGGTGGATGCTGCTGTTACCACTGCGGTTTACACGTTTCATCCAAAATCCTAAGAAGTTAGTTGGCTCCGTGTCCAATAATATTGTTTCAGGTCAGCTTATATGTTTTCCATTACCAAGTGATTACGTTTAAACTACATGTGATGAGCCGTTGAGCATCAGACACCTCTTCCTTGATTGCTGGGACTTGTACGATGTGAAACAAAAGCGCTACAAGTCGGACGCCTTAAAGAACCTCTTCCGAGACGGTCTCTCCTGGTGCGATTTTCCAGTTTTTACACGAGATCAGTAGATTTCACCTAATCTGATTTTACGGCAGTTTTTCTTTATTCGCATTTTAGATTTGAAAGGTTAACAGTGAGCATGGCTTTTAACTGTTTTTTTTTTTTTTTAATCTTAATAGGTTGTCGTTTTTGACGTGGTGTTAGTCCTGATATGGCTTTAGAAGTCGGCTGGGCTATAAGCAATATGAACCGAACTGAATGTGTATGCTGCTACCATGACTACATTTTATACGTCTCATTCAAAACCCTAGTGATAGAGGCTGATACAATACCAGAATAACAGACTAGGTAAAACATAGGAATGGTAAGGTTTCGGGACCTGGCCAGCTCATGGATTTATGTGCAGGCTTAAAGCTTGTGCCATGATCACCATACACGTGGCGCCTGTAACGTTAGTGCATATGGAATTCGTTTTGAGCGCGGAGACGTCATCTTGAGAAACAAACAAACTAAAACCTAGCGAAAAGTTAGTGGGCTGCGTATCATACGATCTTGCTTCGGGACAACTTTTATTTCGTTTGAACTTCCTGCACAGATTATTCTACTGTCAGTTTTAGGGGGTTTTCCCTGCATTTTTTTGTGAACGAAACTAGCCACTAAGACAATTAGATTGAAACGGAAACTGCTACTCAATTGCGAGGACTTGTGCAATGAGGAAAAGTAGAGTAGGAAAAACGTTTCTTTCGGTTTTACACAAAAGGGAAATTGCTGGTATGACTCGACCATTTTACTAATGCTTTATATATTTTACTTATGTATTTACCCCCCCCCCTCCCCCTGGGGATGCCGGGGGCTCTTTCGGTATGAATAGTACACCCACCTTCTGGAAATTCTGTGCTAGAAATTTCCTCTTTTCTGTAACTTTTATTCTGCCTTGTTCTTTTGCTTTCTGTAATTTCTTCCTGTCATTTTCTGCCTTGCTGGTCCATTCACCTGAATGTATTCGATGAAGTCTTACATACTTTCTCGTAGGATTGATAAGTGGGTACATGTATTATGTGCATTTTTGGATCTGGGGAGGTGAGATATGCGGAAGCAATTTTAGGTAATTTAGGCTCGTTTTTATACATGTTTAATTGTCCTTAGTTATGTTTAAATTTATATTTAGATATGTTTTTTTTTAATCCCCTGTGCGATGAATTGAACAATGCCGGGGGCATGATCCTTAGATTATGTGCGCAAATGCATTGATATGTGTATTTAATTTTGTTGTTGTTGTCCTGTTGAAGTTTTGTGTATACTTTGAAACGGTTACAGCCCTGAATATGGTTCTACGCAGTCGGCTGGGCTTTAAACCAAAATTACATGTACAATAACTTGTGTATTTATTGGCTTGGTTGATGTGGAGGTAGAGCTACTGCTTTCCATTCTGATTGCGCGAGTTCGAACCTTGCAAGGGGAAACTTTGTGCAAGTGGCTCCAGTCCCACTCAGCCATGGGTAGCTACCTAACCCTAACCCTGAGGTTCAGGGTAGGTGAAAGTAAAGCAATAAGGGAGAGAAGTGAGACCCGTAAAGCAATGAGGGAGAGAAATGAGACCCGTAAAGCAATGAGGGAGAGAAGTGAGACCCGTAAAGCGATGAGGGAGAGAAGTTAGACCCGTAAAGCAATAAGGGAGAGAAGTTAGACCCGTAAAGCGATGAGGGAAAGAAGTGAGACCCGTAAAGCAATAAGGGAGAGAAATGAGACCCGTAAAGCAATGAGGGAGAGAAGTTAGACCCGTAAAGCAATGAGGGAGAGAAGTGAGACCCGTAAAGCAATAAGGGAGAGGAATGAGACCTGTAAAGCAATGAGGGAGAGAAATGAGACCCGTAAAGCAATCAGGGAGAGAAATGAGACCCGTAAAGCAATGAGGGAGAGGAATTAGACCCGTAAAGCAACGAGGGAGAGAAGTGAGACCCGTAAAGCAACGAGGGAGAGAAGTGAGACCCGTAAAGCAATGAGGGAGAGAAGTGAGACCCGTAAAGCAATAAGGGAGAGAAGTTAGACCCGTAAAGCAATAAGGGAGAGAAGTGAGACCCGTAAAGCAATAAGGGAGAGGAGTGAGACCCGTAAAGCAATGAGGGAAAGAAACGAGACCCGTAAAGCAATGAGGGAGAGGAGTGAGACCCGTAAAGCAATGAGGGAGAGGAGTGAGACCCGTAAAGCAATAAGGGAGAGAAATGAGACCCGTAAAGCAATGAGGGAGAGAAATGAGACCCGTAAAGCGATAAGGGAGAGATGAGACCCGTAAAGCAGTGAGTGAGAGAAATGAGACCCGTAAAGCAGTGAGTGAGAGAAATGAGACCCGTAAAGCAATGAGGGAGAGAAATGAGACCCGTAAAGCAATAAGGGAGAGAAGTTAGACCCGTAAAGCAATGAGGGAGAGAAGTGAGACCCGTAAAGCAATGAGGGAGAAGAATGAGACCCGCAAAGCAATGAGGGAGAGAAATGAGACCCGTAAAGCAATAAGGGAGAGAAGTTAGACCCGTAAAGCAATAAGGGCGAGAAGTTAGACCCGTAAAGCAATGAGGGAGAGAAATGAGACCCGTAAAGCAATGAGGGAGAAGGAGACCCGTAAAGTAATGAGGGAGAGAAATGAGACCCGTAAAGCAATAAGGGAGAGAAGTTAGACCCGTAAAGCAATGAGGGAGAGAAATGAGACCCGTAAAGTAATGAGGGAGAGAAATGAGACCCGTAAAGTAATGAGGGAGAGAAATGAGACCCGTAAAGCGATGAGGAAGAGAAGTTAGACCCGTAAAGCAATGAGGGAGAGAAATGAGACCCGTAAAGCAATGAGGGAGAGAAGTGAGACCCGTAAAGCAATGACAGAGAAATGAGACCCGTAAAGCAATGAGGGAGAGAAGTTAGACCCGAAAAGCGATGAGGGAGAGAAATGAGACCAGTAAAGCAATAAGGGAGAGAAGTGAGACCCGTAAAGCAATGAGGGAGATGAATGAGACCCGTAAAGCAATGAGGGAGAGAAATGAGACCCGTAAATCAATAAGGGAGAGACGTGAGACCCGTAAAGCAATAAGGGAGAGGAATGAGACCCGTAAAGCAATAAGGGAGAGGAATGAGACCCGTAAATCAATAAGGGAGAGACGTGAGACCCGTAAAGCAATGAGGGAGAGGAATGAGACCCGTAAAGCAATGAGGGAGAGGAATGAGACCCGTAAAGCAATAAGGGAGGACGTGAGACCCGTAAAGCAATAAGGGAGAGGAATGAGACCCGTAAATCAATAAGGGAGAGACGTGAGACCCGTAAAGCAATGAGGGAGAGGATTGAGACCCGTAAAGCGATGAGGGAGAGGATTGAGACCTGTAAAGCGATAAGGGAGAAAAATGAGACCCGTAAAGCAATAAGGGAGAGACGTGAGACCCGTAAAGCAATAAGGGAGAGGAATGAGACCCGTAAAGCAATGAGGGAGAGGAATGAGACCCGTAAAGCAATGAGGGAGAGGAATGAGACCCGTAAAGCAATGAGGGAGAGACGTGAGACCCGTAAAGCGATGAGGGAGAGAAATGAGACCCGTAAAGCAATAAGTGGAGAGACGTGAGACCCGTAAAGCAATAAGGGAGAGAAATGAGACCCGTAAAGCGAGGGAGAGAAGTGAGACCCGTAAAGCAATGAGGGAGAGAAGTGAGACCCGTAAAGCAATAAGGGAGAGAAGTGAGACGCGTAAAGCAATGAGGGAGAGAAATGAGACCCGTAAAGCGATAAGGGAGAGAAATTTAGACCCGTAAAGCAATAAGGGAGAGAAGTGAGACCCATAAAGCAATGATGGAGAGAAGTGAGACCCGTAAAGCAATGAGGGAGAGAAGTGAGACCCGTAAAGCAATGATGGAGAGAAGTGAGACCCGTAAAGCAATAAGGGAGAGAAGTGAGACCCGTAAAGCAATAAGGGAGAGAAATGAGACCCGTAAAGCAATAAGGGAGAGACATGAGACCCGTAAAGCAATGAGGAGAGAGAAGTGAGACCCGTAAAGCAACGAGGGAGAGAAATGAGACCCGTAAAGCAATGAGGGAGAGAAGTTAGACCCGTAAAGCAATAAGGGAGAGAAATGAGACCCGTAAAGCAATAAGGGAGAGAAATGAGACCCGTAAAGCGAGGGAGAGAAGTGAGACCCGTAAAGCAATGAGGGAGATGAATGAGACCCGTAAAGCAATGAGGGAGAGAAATAAGACCCGTAAAGCGATGAGGGAGAGGATTGAGACCCGTTAAAGCGATAAAGGAGAGAAATGAGACCCGTAAAGCAATAAGGGAGAGACGTGAGACCCGTAAAGCAATGAGGGAGAGGAATGAGACCCGTAAAGCAATGAGGGAGAGGAATGAGACCCGTAAAGCAATGAGGGAGAGACGTGAGACCCGTAAAGCGATGAGGGAGAGAAATGAGACCCGTAAAGCGATAAGGGAGAGAAATGAGACCCGTAAAGCAATAAGGGAGAGACGTGAGACCCGTAAAGCAATGAGGGAGAGAAATGAGACCCGTAAAGCGAGGGAGAGAAGTGAGACCCGTAAAGCAATGAGGGAGAGAAGTGAGACCCGTAAAGCAATGAGGGAGAGAATGAGACCGTAAAGCAATGAGGGAGAGAAATGAGACCTGTAAAGCGATAAGGGAGAAAATGAGACCCGTAAAGCAATAAGGGAGAGACGTGAGACCCGTAAAGCAATAAGGGAGAGGAATGAGACCCGTAAAGCAATGAGGGAGAGAAGTGAGACCCGTAAAGCAATGAGGGAGAGAATGAGACCCGTAAAGCAATAAGGGGAGAAGTGAGACCCGTAAAGCAATGAGGGAGAGAAATGAGACCCGTAAAGCAATAAGGGAGAGACGTGAGACCCGTAAAGCAATGAGGGAGAGAAATGAGACCCGTAAAGCGAGAGGAGAGAAGTGAGACCCGTAAAGCAATGAGGGAGAGAAGTGAGACCCGTAAAGCAATAAGGGAGAGAATGAGACCGTAAAGCAATGAGGGAGAGAAATGAGACCCGTAAAGCGATAAGGGAGAAAGTTTAGACCCGTAAAGCAATAAGGGAGAGAAGTGAGACCCATAAAGCAATGATGGAGAGAATGAGACCCGTAAAGCAATGAGGGAGAGAAGTGAGACCCGTAAAGCAATAAGGGAGAGAAGTGAGACCCGTAAAGCAATAAGGGAGAGAAGTGAGACCCGTAAAGCAATAAAGGGAGAGGAAATGAGACCCGTAAAGCAATAGGGGAGAGAATGAGACCCGTTAAAGCAATGAGGGAGAGAAGTGAGACCCGTTAAAGCAAGTGAGGGAGAGAATGAGACCCGTAAAGCAATAGGGAGAGAAGTAGACCCGTAAAGCAATAAGGGAGAGAAATGAGACCCGTAAAGCAATAGGGAGAGAATGAGACCGTAAAGCGAGGGAGAGAAGTGAGACCCGTAAAGCAATGAGGGAGATGAAATGAGACCCGTAAAGCAATGAGGGAGAGAAATAAGACCCGTAAAGCGATGAGGGAGAGATGAGATCCCGTAAAGCAGATAAGGGAGAGAATGAGACCCGTAAAGCATTAAGGAAGCGTGGACCTAAAATGAGGAGAGAATGAGCCGATAACAATGAAAAATGAGATATGAGGAGAGGTGAGACCGTAAAGCGATGATGGAGAGAAGTATGAGACCCTGTTAAAGATATATGGACGTAAGAATAAGGAGAAGTGAGACCGTAAAGCATGAGGGAGAGAATGAGACCGTAAAGCGAGGGTGAGGAGAGAGTGAGACCCGTAAAGCATAGAAAAGTGAGAGTTAAAGCAATAAGATGAGAACTACGCGTAAAGCATGAGGGAGAGAAATGAGACTTGTGGTTAGAGAAATTTAACCGTGCATAGGAGAAGTGAGACCGTTAAAGCAATGATGGAGAGAATGAGACCGTTAAAGCAATAAGGGAGAGAAGTGAGACCGTTAAACAATGATGGAGAGAAGTAGACCGTAAGGCAATAAGGGAGAGAAGTGAGACCCGTAAAGCAATAAGGGAGAGAAATGAGACCCGTAAAGCAATGAGGGAGAGAAGTGAGACCTGTAAAGCAATAAGGGAGAGAAATGAGACCCGTAAAGCAATGAGGGAGAGAAATGAGACCCGTAAGCAATAAGGAGAGAAGTGAGACCCGTAAAGCAATGAGGGAGAGAAGTGAGACCCGTAAAGCAATGAGGGAGAGAAGTGAGACCTGTAAAGCAATGGGGAGAGAAATGAGACCCGTAAAGCAATGAGGGAGAGAAATGAGACCTGTAAAGCAATAAGGGAGAGACGTGAGACCCGTAAAGCAATGAGGGAGAGAATGAGACCCGTAAAGCAATAAGGGAGAGAAGTGAGACCCGTAAAGCAATAAGGGAGAGAAATGAGACCCGTAAAGCAATAAGGGAGAGAAATGAGAGCCGTAAAGCAATAAGGGAGAGAAGTTAGACCCGTAAAGCAATAAGGGAGAGACGTGAGACCCGTAAAGCAATAAGAGAGAGAAATGAGACCCGTAAAGCAATAAGGGAAAGTTAGACCCGTAAAGCAATGAGGGAGAGAAATGAGACCCGTAAAGCGATGAGGAAGAGAAGTTAGACCCGTAAAGCAATCAGGGAGAGGAATGAGACCCGTAAAGCAACGAGGGAGAGAATGAGACCGTAAAGCAATGAGGGAGAGAAGTTAGACCCGTTAAAGCAATAAGGGAGATAAGTTAGACCCGTACAGCAATAAGGGAGAGAAGTGAGACCCGTAAAGCAATAAGGGAGAGAAATGAGACCCGTAAAGCAATAAGGGAGAGAAGTTAGACCCGTAAAGCAATAAGGGAAAGAAGTGAGACCTGTAAAGCGATAAGGGACAGAAATGAGACCCGTAAAGCAATAAGGGAGAGAAATGAGACCCGTAAAGCAATAAGGGAGAGAAGTGAGACCCGTAAAGCAATAAGGGAGAGGAGTGAGACCCGTAAAGCAATGAGGGAGAGAAATGAGACCCTTAAAGCAATGAGGGAGAGAAGTGAGACCGTAAGCTATGAGGGAGAGAAGTTAGACCCGTAAAGTAATGAGGGAGAGAAGTTAGACCCGTAAAGCAATAAGGGAGAGAAGTGAGACCCGTAAAGCAATAAGGGAGAGAAATGAGACCCGTAAAGCAATGAGAGAGAGAAGTGAGACCCGTAAAGCAATAAGGGAGAGAAGTGAGACCCGTACAGCAATGAGAGAGATAAATGAGACCCGTAAAGCAATGAGGGAGAGAAATGAGACCCGTAAAGCGATGAGGGAGAGAAATGAGATCCACTCACCCTCAAGAAGTTGACTCGCAGCTTCTACCACTTTCTTTGAAATGGTTACACACAGCCCTGATATGGCTCTGCGCCGTCGGCTGACCTTTAAACAGTGATGATAATAATGACGATGACAATGATGATAAAAGTGATGATGATGATGGTGGTCATTATTGTCATGATAGAAGGAAGGTGGTTATTGCTATTATATTGTTATTGTTATGATTGTCATTATTACTATGGAAAGAGGTGTTACGGTGGTGATGATGATGATGATGGAACGAGGTGGTCGTTATCGTCGTCGTCGTTATTATCACCACCACCACCACCACAATCATCATTACTACTATTACTACTGCTATTGTTACTGCTACTACTACTGCAGCTACTACTACTACTACTACAACTATTGCTATTACTACTGCTATTATTACTATTGTTGTTGTTTTATCACTGTTGTTGCTGTTGATGTTATAGAACACGGATGAGGATTATAATGATTATGGAACGAGGTGGTTATGGTAATCATTATCATTATCATTATTAATATAGTCAGTTATATAAGGCTCCCATGGCCTTTTGACTTCATGTATTGATTATTTTGTCTTTACAAAATATTTAACCCCCCTGGGAATGCCAGGGGCTCTTTCAGTATAAATAGTATCTCCACCTTCTGGAAATTCTGTGCCAAAAATGTCCTATTTTCGATCACTCTCTTTGTTTCTGCCTTGTTCCTTTGCTTAATGTCATTTCTTCCTGTCATTTTCTGCCTTGCTGGTCCATTCACCTGTATGTGTTCGGTAAAATCCTACGTGTTAGTTGGGGAGGACCAGGCTGATCATCCATATGGTTCGACAAGTCTAGTATACATCTTTCTTCTGACTCATGGTGTGTGTGTGTGCGGTGTGTGTTGTGTGTGTGGGTGTGTGTGTGTGTAGGGTGTGGGTGTGTGTGTGTGTAGGGTGTGGGGGTGTGTGTGTGTGAAAATGTGTGTGTAGGGTGTGGGTGGGTGGAGGGAGGGGTGGTGTGTGTGTGTGTATGTGTGAGTGTGTTTGTTTACTTAGGACTGTTTATTGGTACATGTATTAAGTGCATTTTTGGTTCTAGGGAAATGGGATATGCAGAACAATTTTAGGTAATCTAGGCCTGTTTTATATTGTGTTGGTGTCCCTAGTTATGTACAAACTTGTGTTTAGGTGTGCTTTTTAAATCCCCTGTGTGATAAATTAGACGGGAGTGGTCAACGCCAGTGGCATCTCTTCAGATTACATGCAAAAATACGTTATGTGTACTTAATTTTCTTTTCCTTTTTTTTAAGTTGAAGTATTGTGTATGAAATGGCTCTATGCAGTCGCTGGGCTTAAAAAAATAACGATAACATTAACAAAATGTTTATAACTTTGTTACAGTATCCTCCAGAGGTCGTGACATTCGCCACAAACAGCGGATACTACATGCGCCATACTACTCCACACAACGCAAGAACGCTGACAGCAAGGAATATCGTGACAGGATTATCAAAAACAAGTAAGATTTTTTACCCACTGGACGAGGCGGCAGGGAAGTTTTTATTATCCATTGTTTGGTGTCTGTGATTTGTCTGTGACCGTGCGTTCGCGCTTGACAAAGGCTAGTTGGCCGAAAATTTGCGCTTGTTTTGTTTTGTCTTGTTGGAGACGCGCTTACATTGGTTTTCTTGTTCTTCTGGGGTTTTTTTTGTTAAACAAAGACGACGAAAACTGAAAACAAGAACATTTGGAAGAAACTAGGAAAACGAACATTAAGAACACACATAAACAAAATAAAAGTAAAAAGAACAATCAAAGCACTAGGGTATATCAGATTACAACAACAGTGAGAACAAGAAAAACCATAAGAAAAAGAACACCAACACGAACATAAAGAACGAAAACGAGAGAACTAAATGATCAAGATGAAAACTTAAAACTGACAACAACATGAAGAAAGAGCAATATAGAAATGACCTGAACAACACGAAGCAGTTAAACAAAGTCGGCAACATGAAGAACAAGAATAAAAACAACATGAAGAACAAAAAGAAGAAAACAGAATGAAGAAGAAAAAACACAATATCGGTATTTTGAGGATCAAAATGAAGACAAACAACAAACGCAGGAAGAACGAGAAAGAAAAAAAACCAACAATACAAAGAACAAGACGAAGAACAGCAGTAGCATAAAAAACGAGAAGAAAACACAAAACAGAAAATGAGAAAAAAGAGAGAGAAATAAAACACACACACACACACACACACACACACGCGCGAAGTATATGAGAAATGAAAACAAAAAGGAAGAAAAACAACAGAAACAGCAAGGAAAACAAAAACAAACCAAAAACATTCAGACTAGGAATGAAAATAAAACACAGAGCAAGACCAAAACAACTTGGAAAAAAAGGAGGCGAAAAACATGAAAAACGAGAAAAAAAGAAACAAAAAAAAGAAGAATGAAGAAAAACAACATGAAGGACAGCAAACAGAAAGGGAACAATGTGAAAAACGACACGAAGAAGAAACAACATGATTAGCAAAAGAAGAAAACGTCAAGAAATGAAGAATTAAGAAGAAAAACACCAACAACATGAAAAGCGAGAAAAAGAACACAGTATGAAAAAAAGAAGAAAAGCGACAGAAATACAAAGAACCATAAAAAAAAAAATACATGTAACAACAGGAGAAAAATAAAAACTACAACAACAAAGAAAACAAAAAAGAAAAACAATGTGGAGAAAAGAACAACGTGAAGAATAAGAAACAAAACAACATGAATACACAGAACAAACAAAAAACAGAAAATGCAGATTAAAAAAAAAACATGGTTAACAAAAAAACCAAACCAAACCAGCCACATGAAGAAGGTAAAGAACAAACATAACAACAAAAACGAACAAAGAAAAACGAATTGAAAGTCAAGAAGCAGAAAAACAAGACAAAAATACACGATAAACAAGAAAAACAAGAACGTGAAGAACAAGAAGAATAAAACAATAGCTTCAGGAAGAACGAGAAGAAAAGCAATAATAACACGAAGAACAACACGAAAAAACGGGAACAACGACACGAAGAACAAAAAGGCAAACAAAAACAACATGAAGAATAAAAAGAAAAATCAACAGCGTGAAAAACAAAACAGAAAGGAATAACATGAAGAACAAGAAGAAAAATTATATAATAGAGAACAAAAACAAAAACAAAACGAAGAAAAATAAGAATCAAGGACAACATGAAGAATAAGATGAAAAACAAAAAGAAGAACAAAAAGAAAAACAACAGTCAACACAATATAAAAGATAAAATGAAGAAAAATAGTAACACTAAGAACGAGATACAAGACACACAAAAATGAAGATGAAAAAAAGGCAAAAAATACATGAAAAACGAGCATAAAGAAACTTATGAAGAACAAGAACCAGAAAAATAAGATCAGCAAAATTAAAAATAATAATAAGACCCAACAAAAACAACAAAGAACAAAAAAGAAAAAAACAGGCAATGGAGACGAAATAAAAAATACTTGAAGAAACAATATAAAAATCAAAATGAAGACATACAACGAATACACAATGAACGAGAAGGGAAAAAAATACAAGTAATATGAAGAATAAAAAGAAAAATAACAATCACATGAACAAGAAAACCTGCAATAACGTAAAGAAGACTAAAAATAAACAAACAAAAACAGAATAAAAAATGGAAAAGAAAAAAAAAAACGAAAAGAAGGGGAAAATAAAAAAAGAAAAACCTCAGAAACAACAAACATAAAACAGAACATAACATGAAGAACAAGAACAAAAGAATCATGAAGATAAAGAAGAAAGCAAAAGGAAAAACAAGAAGGCGAAAAGAGACATGAAGAACGGAAAAAGAACAACACAAAGAAGAACAAGAAGACCAACTTGGGGGATAAAAAAGACGTAAATGACAAGAAAACGATAAGAAGAAAAAAACAATAACATGAAGAGCAAGAAAAAGAAAATAATATGGAGAAGAGAGCAAAAACAACAAAAAAGAACAAAATAAACAAAAGAACAAAAAACAAGACTTGGGAGAGAAAAAGAACAGAAAAAAAAAAACCAAAAGAAGGGGAAAATAAAAAGAAGAAAATCAACATCAGGTGCAGGAAGGAAAAACAAACCAAAACATGAACAGCAAGAACAGAAACATCATGAAGAGCAAGAAGAAAGCAAAATAAAGAACGAGAAGGCGAAAAACATGGACTGAAAAAGTAAAGAAAAACAACACGAAGAAGAAAACCCACTCATAAAAAGAAGAGAAAAAGAAAAACGACGTGAAGGACAACAAGAAAACGATAAGAAGCAACAAAACATGAAAAGCAAGAACAAGAAAAGCACCAACATGAAGAGCAAGAAAAAGAAAATATGAAGAACGAGAAGAAAAGCGACAGAAATACAAAGAACGATACTTAAAAAAAATTCACCAGCATGAAGAACAAGAAAAACGAGTAAAAAACAAACAAAAAGAACAAAAACAAATACAAAGAGAAAAGAAAAAAACATTAACTTAAAACGAGAAGGAAAAGCCCAACGATTTGATGGACAAGAAGAAAAACAATGACATAAAAAAGAAAAACTACAATAGCATAAAAAACGAGAAAAACAAAACAAAACAGAACGAGACTTCAGAGAAAAAAAAACACAGAAAAAGAAAACAAAAAGAAGGGGAAAAATAAAAAAGGAAAAAAAAATATCAGGAACAGCAAGGAAAAACAGACCAAAACATGAAGAACAAGAACAAAATCATTACGAAGAGCAAGAAGAAAACAAAACGAAGAACGAGAAGGCGAAAAAGATGAAGAACAGAAAAAGGAAAATAAAAAGAAGAAGAAGAAGAAGAAGATATGAAGAAGAAAACCCAGCTCGAAAAATAAAAGCAAGAAAAACAACGTGAAGGACAACAAGAAAACGATAAGAAGAAAAACAACAAAAACAATCAATGAAGAGCAGGAAAAAGAAAACAGCAGCATGAAGAACGAGAAGAAGAAAAGCGACAGAAATACAAACGATACGAAAACAACACAACAGGAAGAAAAAGAAAAACAACAATCTGAAAAAATTAACAAGAAGAAAAACATCGTCCGCACGAAGAAGTAAAAGAAGTAAAATACCAACACGAAGAACAACGAAAAAAACCAACTTGAAGATCAAGAAGCAGAAAAAGAAGTGCTACGTGAATTACAAGAAGAAAAAACATCGTGAAGAACAAGAATAACATGGAAAACGAGAAAACAACAACAACGGGAAGAACGAAAAGAAGAGCAACAACATAAACAACGGGAAGAAGACCAAGAAGAACCCACGAAGAACAAAACAAAAACATGAACAAATTGAAAGGCAACAGCATGTAAAAATAAGAAAAATGTAAAATAAAGAACAAGAAAAAAACGTCAAGAAGAACAATGATATGAAGAAGAACAAGAACACCACAAAAAGCCATGAAAGAAAAGCAACAACAATATGAAAAAGAACATTAAAAATATGCAAAATATAAACAAACACCACAACGACAAAAACCCCAAAAAAACACCATTAAAAACAGAAAAAACACGAAACGAAAGAACAAAAAGATTATTAAAAAAAAAGACAAAAAGAAAAAGAAAAAAACACGAAGGAGAAAAATAACTTATTAAAAAAAACAAGAAGAATAAAACAACTTGAAGAACAAAAAGAATAAAGCAACAAAAAAAACGCAGAATAAGAAGAAAATGAAAACAGCAACAACACGAAGACGAGAAGATAACAGTATGAACAAGAACAACAACATGAATGACAAAAGTAAAAAGCAACAATACGAAGTAGATTAAAAAAAAAAGCAACAAAAACACGGAGAAGAAGAAGAAAGGAGGAGGAAAACAAAGCAACAGCATGAAGAACGAGAACAACAGCAGCAACAACTAAAACGGCAACATGAACACCAAGAAGAAAGAAAACATGAAAAACAACAATGAAAAAGAAAACAGCATGAAGAATAACAAGAAGGAAAAAACCAACAACATGATGAACTAAAAAGAAAGAAAAGGACATGAAGAACTATAAACAAGAATACAACATGAAAAACAAAAAAGAAAACAAGAAAAAAAAAACCAAGAACAACGAAAACCAACTTGAAGAACAAGAAAAGAAAACAACATGAAGAAGAACAAGAAAAGAAAAGAACATGAAGAACAAGAAGAAAAGAAAACAACATGAAGAAGAACAAGAAAAGAAAACATGAAGAACAACAAGAAAACAACATGAAGAAGAACAAGAAAAGAAAACAACATGAAGAAGAACAAGAAAAGAAAACAACATGAAGAACAACAAGAAAAGAAAACAACATGAAGAACAACAAGAAAAGAAAACAACATGAAGAACAACAAGAAAAGAAAACAACATGAAGAAGAACAAGAAAAGAAAACAACATGAAGAACAACAAGAAAAGAAAAAAACATGAAGAAGAACAAGAAAAGAAAACAACATGAAGAACAACAAGAAAAGAAAACAACATGAAGAACAACAAGAAAAGAAAACAACATGAAGAACAACAAGAAAAGAAAACAACATGAAGAACAAGAAAGGAAAACAACATGAAGAACAACAAGAAAAGAAAACAACATGAAGAAGAACAAGAAAAGAAAACAACATGAAGAACAACAAGAAAAGAAAACAACATGAAGAAGAACAAGAAAAGAAAACAACATGAAGAAGAACAAGAAAAGAAAAAAACATGAAGAACAACAAGAAAAGAAAAGAACATGAAGAACAACAAGAAAAGAAAACAACATGAAGAAGAACAAGAAAGGAAAACAACATGAAGAACAAGAAGAAAAGAAAACAACATGAAGAAGAACAAGAAAAGAAAACATGAAGAACAACAAGAAAAGAAAACATGAAGAACAACAAGAAAAGAAAACATGAAGAACAACAAGAAAAGAAAACAACATGAAGAACAACAAGAAAAGAAAACATGAAGAACAACAAGAAAACAACATGAAGAACAACAAGAAAGGAAAACAACATGAAGAACAACAAGAAAAGAAAACAACATGAAGAACAAGAAGAAAAGAAAACAACATGAAGAACAACAAGAAAAGAAAAGAACATGAAGAACAACAAGAAAACAACATGAAGAACAACAAGAAAAGAAAACAACATGAAGAACAACAAGAAAAGAAAACAACATGAAGAACAACAAGAAAAGAAAACAACATGAAGAACAACAAGAAAAGAAAACAACATGAAGAACAACAAGAAAAGAAAACAACATGAAGAACAACAAGAAAAGAAAACAACATGAAGAACAACAAGAAAAGAAAAGAACATGAAGAACAACAAGAAAAGAAAACATGAAGAACAAGAAGAAAAGAAAACAACATGAAGAACAAGAAGAAAAGAAAACAACATGAAGAACAACAAGAAAAGAAAACAACATGAAGAACAAGAAAAGAAAACAACATGAAGAACAAAAGAAAAGAAAAAGAAGAAACAAAAAAGAAAACAAAAAACAAACAAGAAAAGGAAAACACAACATGAAGAACAAAAGAAAAATGAAGAAAACAAGAAAAAAACTGAAGAACAAAAGAAAGAACAAAACAAGAAAAAAACATGAAGAACAAGAAAAAAAAAACATGAAGAAAAAGAAAAAACAACAGAAGAACAAGAAAGAAAACAATGAAGAACGAAAAAAAAACAGAGAAAAAGAAGAAACATGAAAACAACAAGAAAGAACAACATGAGAAAAGAAAGAAAAAATGAAGAACAAAAGAAAAAACAACATGAAGAACAACAGAAAGAAAACAAGAAGAACAACAAGAAAAAAATGAGAACAAAAGAAAAACATGAAGAACAAAAGAAAGAAAAACATGAAGACAAAGAAAAGAAAACATGAAGAACAAGAAAAGAAACACATGAAGAACAAAGAAAGAAAAAAATGAGAACAAAAAAAAAAAAAATAAGAAAAAAGAAAACAACATGAGAACAAAAAAAAAACATGAAGACAAAGAAAAGAAAACATGAGAACAAGAAGAAAAGAAAACAACAGAAGAACAGAAGAAAAGAAAACAACATGAAGAACAAGAAAGAAAACAACATGAAGAACAAAAGAAAGAAAACTGAAGAAAAAAGAAAGAACACAGAAGAAACAAGAAGAAAACAAAGAAGAACAAGAAAGAAAAGAAACAAGAAAGACAACAGAAGAAGAAAAGAAAAAACATGAAGAACAAAGAAAAGAAAACATGAAGAACAAAGAAAAAACATGAAGACAAAAGAAAGAAAACACATGAAGAAACAAAAAAACAGAAGAACAAGAAAGAAAAACATGAAGAACAAAGAAGAAACATGAGAACAACAAGAAAGAACATGAAGAACAAAGAAGAACATGAGAAAAGAAAGAAAACATGAAGAAAAAGAAAGAAACACATGAGAACAAGAAAAAAACATGAGACAAAGAAAGAAAAGAAGAACACAGAAAGAAACAGAAGAACAAAAAAAAACATGAAGAAAGAAAACTGAAGACAACGAAAAAACGAGACACAGAAAGAAACAATGAAGAACAGAAAACTGAAGACAAAGAAAGAAACATGAAGACAAAGAAAAGAACATGAAGAACAACAAGAAAAGAACACATGAAGAACAACAAGAAAAGAACATGAAGAACAACAAGAAAACAAACATGAAGAAAACAAAAAAAGAAAACAACATGAAGAACAACAAGAAAAGAAAACAACATGAAGAACAACAAGAAAAGAAAACAACACAAAGAACAACAAGAAAAGAAAACATGAAGAACAACAAGAAAAGAAAACATGAAGAACAACAAGAAAAGAAAACAACATGAAGAACAAGAAGAAGAAAAGAAAACAACATGAAGAACAACAAGAAAAGAAAACAACATGAAGAACAAGAAGAAGAAAAAAAAACAACATGAAGAACAAGAAAAGAAAACAACATGAAGAACAACAAGAAAAAAAAACAACATGAAGAACAAGAAGAAAAGAAAACAACATGAAGAACAAGAAGAAGAAAAGAAAACAACATGAAGAACAAGAACAAGAAGAAGAAAAGAAAACAACATGAAGAACAAGAAAAGAAAAGAAAACAACATGAAGAACAAGAAGAAGAAAAGAAAACAACATGAAGAACAAGAAGAAAAGAAAACAACATGAAGAACAAGAAGAAAAGAAAACAACATGAAGAACAAGAAGAAGAAAAGAAAACAACATGAAGAACAAGAAGAAAAGAAAACAACATGAAGAACAAGAAAAGAAAAGAAAACAACATGAAGAACAAGAAAAGAAAAGAAAACAACATGAAGAACAAGAAGAAGAAAAGAAAAGAACATGAAGAACAAGAAGAAGAAAAGAAAACAACATGAAGAACAAGAAGAAAAGAAAACAACATGAAGAACAAGAAGAAAAGAAAACAACATGAAGAACAAGAAGAAGAAAAGAAAACAACATGAAGAACAAGAAGAAGAAAAGAAAACAACATGAAGAACAAGAAGAAGAAAAGAAAACAACATGAAGAACAAGAAGAAAAGAAAACAACATGAAGAACAAGAAGAAAAGAAAACAACATGAAGAACAAGAAGAAGAAAAGAAAACAACATGAAGAACAAGAAGAAAAGAAAACAACATGAAGAACAAGAAAAGAAAAGAAAACAACATGAAGAACAAGAAAAGAAAAGAAAACAACATGAAGAACAAGAAGAAGAAAAGAAAAGAACATGAAGAACAAGAAGAAGAAAAGAAAACAACATGAAGAACAAGAAGAAAAGAAAACAACATGAAGAACAAGAAGAAGAAAAGAAAACAACATGAAGAACAAGAAAAGAAAAGAAAAGAACATGAAGAACAAGAAGAAAAGAAAACAACATGAAGAACAAGAAGAAAAGAAAACAACATGAAGAACAAGAAGAAAAGAAAACAACATGAAGAACAAGAAGAAAAGAAAACAACATGAAGAACAAGAAGAAGAAAAGAAAACAACATGAAGAACAAGAAGAAGAAAAGAAAACAACATGAAGAACAAGAAGAAGAAAAGAAAACAACATGAAGAACAAGAAGAAAAGAAAACAACATGAAGAACAAGAAGAAAAGAAAACAACATGAAGAACAAGAAAAGAAAACAACATGAAGAACAAGAAGAAAAGAAAACAACATGAAGAACAAGAAAAGAAAACAACATGAAGAACA
>JAPXFY010003505.1:5000-7500 GCA_030674185.1 Monoplex corrugatus
GTTCGTGCTGACAATGGAGTCATCTTGTAGGCAGCACAGAGGAGTTCAGATCCAGCTGACCTCGGAAATGGATACCAAATGCCCTGGCTACAAAAATATCATGGATTAAAATAACAGTCCTTTTCACAAAGGAAGAGGAAACACATAAAACACCGAGGCATTTATACGAGTTTGTCGCCTCATCCAGAATGAGTTTCAAACCAAAAAAATGCATGCAGCCTCTCACTGAGAAACGGAAAAATAGCCAAAAGAGTAACGCTTCCTGTAGCCAACCAAGCCTTTCCAACAGTGACAGAAGAGCCAGTTATGAGCCCTGGAAGGTGGTATGATGACTCCCTAAAAACACAAAAAGTGGGAGCCGAAACTAAGCAAATGGCAGAAGAAATCCTTTAAACAATAGATCAGTGTTGCCTTCTCGGCAAGTACAAAGACTGGTGCCTGCTGTTTTACAGACATCTACAGACATCTACGGACAGCTACAGACATCTACAGACATATACAGACATCTACAGGACATCTACAGGATGTCTACGGACATGTACGACACCTACAGCTGAAGAAAATCTACCGAACATCTACAGGACATCTACAGAGATGTACAGGAAATCTACAGGACTTCTAGAGACATCTGCAGACATCTACAGGACATGTACAGACATGTACAGACATGTCCAGGACAACAGACATCTACAGAAACTGCTGTAAAGTGAAAACAAATGTCGTGGCGTAACACATCCCTATCTACCTCCTCTTTTGATATTTTGAAAAGAGCTTATTATTCTTACATTTTTTCCATCAATATTGAGCTTTTGGTTGATCAATTCTTCGTCTTTCGCGATCAAACGCCTAGGTATAATCAACAAAACATAGATATAAATCTGTAGTCAGCTCGGTTGATCTTTCTATGAGAGTTTTTAGGATAAATATTTCTTTAACAGTTCATTTCCTTCAACAAATCCACGTTGTTCTTCTGCTATTTCTTGTTGATTCTATTCTTTGTCCTCATCACGATTATTCCTAGTAAAAGTTTTGCCACATGACTCGACAGGCTGATTGTACGATGAGTTCACGTTCCATAGCCCTTGCTTTTTCAAGAAGTGCAATAAAAACTAATTTTCACATATCTTTGGGGATTTTTCCAGTGTCATAAATGTAATTTAAGAGGAATGTTATTTGTTCCATGACAAATTCATCTAGAGCCTCAATTATTTCTATAATAACATCTGGTCCTGCGTCTTTTTCATATTTCATTTTTTCATCTCTGCTTTATCTTTCATTATTGGTGGTCCTTCAGAGTTCTTTCTGATGATGTGCTCCTCTCTTCTGTCATCATCAAAAAGGTTTTTAATGTACTCACTCCATCTATCTACTCTCTCCATCTATCTAATATTTTGTCTTTTTCCGTAATATCCGAGCCTATTTAAGCAACCAGTGTATGTGCATGCTGTCTTGCTGTGAGCAAATTCTTCAATATTTCTGTACATAAACTTAGGGTCTGTTTTGTGTCGGTCTTCTGTTTCTGTGCGCTTGGTTTCTAGCAAAGCTCCCTTAGCTTCACTGCACTTCATTGCACTGCAAATCTAGATGGCTGAATTCAGAGGTACCAGGCCCACAGGCGCCTTCTAACAAACCATAGTAATATGTATTTATAACGCAAATGTCTACAAGGTCATCTACATCAGACTAGAATGATGCTCGTCTATTGAGGTCCCTTTAGAGTGGACCAACACCCCGTCCTGAGCTTCAACAGAACCCATACTCAGCTACTGGAAGTTTCTACCATCCGTCTTGTTGCGCCAGGGACGTCTGAAGAAAGCTACTGGCTACACCATGACACGAAAACGATCCAGCCAGCATAGACTTTTCATACTTGTGCACTGGAAAGCTGAAAGTGTCACAAACAAGACAACAGAGCCGAAGAATATCCTCTATGAGCAGAATTCAGTGTCTGTCGCGTTCAGGAAACAAACCTGAAAAACAACAACCCTTCAAGACGAGAGGCGATCAGTGCTGTAGGTCTGATAGAACAGACGGAAGCAACGAGGGAATCCTGATCCTTCCCAGGAACAACATCAATGGAACATACACATGGAGGACTCCGAATACTATGTAATCCGAATCCATACAAATACAACAAACTTCTAACTTGTCAACCTCTTCTGCCAAAATAACAGGACCCTTTTCCCCGAAACCGTCAACATACAGGCCTCTAACTTTTTGGTAGCTGGCGTCCTCAACAACCTCTTATTTTTAGTAATTAGCTGGAGGTCTGAGCACATGGACTGTTGAGGTGAATAAATAGAGAACTGCCAGAATGACAACAAGCTTATCCTCTTAAACAGTCCTTTTGACTGCCTCACGTTCTACTCCAGGCACACTACTTCCAGCCCTAAACTTGCATTATGAAATAAAGATGTAGACAAGAATATCACAGAGAATGGGGGTGGGGTTGGGGTGGGGGTGGGTGGGACAATCAACAGAGAACCAAGTGGCTTTTCAT